>JAZGLO010005525.1:0-155179 GCA_036873155.1 Biomphalaria sudanica | reverse complement strand
AACCAATTGTGCTAGAAGTTCAAATGGGTTCAAACTTTGACCTTACGTACATTGGGAGGCTGGAAATGGGAGGCTGGAAATGGGAGGCTGGAAATGTTTTGTTTGGGTGAAATAGCGCGAGAGAGAGAGAGAGAGAGAGAGAGAGAGAGAGAGAGAATGAAGGAGACAGAAAGAAAGAGAGAATGAAAGAAAGAGCGAGAGACGAAGAGACATAAAGAGAGGTAGGTCATTGTGCTGATCACACAATCCCTCATCAACTGTGTTGCACAAAACAGGTGACCTTTAATTATCGGTATGGAGTACAACGCATGGTGGTCGAGAACTATCCCTATGGGTGATTGACGATGAAACGCCGATGCTACGTATGTTTCCCCCTCTTGAGGGTTAATCTCTTTGGTTGTAATGTAAAGTGATGTAAAAGAAAGGAGTTGACAGAGAATGGAGAGGGTGCAGTGAGGCAGCCCCTCCCCCCCCCCCCCGATGAATTGCTGAAGAGGTCACAGTAGGGTAGGGCGTCGATCTTTGGTACGAGTAAAGTAGCCGTGTGTGTGTGTGTGTAAATGGGGGGGTTGGGGCTCACTTAATGGCATAATAGCTGTACAAACTACAAGACTGGGGTAGATGAGGAATGTGCAGATAATGGGAGGAGGGGAGAATTAGTGGGGGGGGGGGGGGGAGGGAGGAGGTCGATCTCTTATCAGCAAACAAACCAAACAAACAACATGTGTAACTCCCAACAACTTTTCAAGGGACACGTGGAGGTAACTCTCTATGAGGGAGGAGCGCCGAGAATTAATTTGTTCCGATATCGGCAACATGTTAACGAATTCGTAAGTTTGAAATTAACAAAGAAATTAAATAAAATGAAAAAAAAAAACAGAAGGGGGGGGGGGGAGAGGCGCCTCGGTTGTCGATTGTAATTTAAACTTTTTTTTTTTACATTAAGTAGGGGGATCTTAGGATTATTGGATAGATTAGAAAAGGATTAAGTCAAGGATAAAGTAAAATAGATTAGTTTATTGAACAAGACAACGATACATTTAAGCATGTTATTTTTCATTGAAAACTTGGATAGGATTACAGAGCGATTACAAGTAAGTGAAAGACAATCGAATAAATGGATCTCCAGTGGGGAACTCGAACACGAAAAAGTAATTTGAAAGTTCTATGGCAATAACTTCCAGATGAAATGATTATTTCCATTTATTACGTATGGATATTGGGAGGGGCGGGGATTCCATCGAGAGGGTAGCCTAGCCAGGATTACTTGGGGTCAAGGACGTGCTTTATGAAAAAAAAAGGGGGGGGGCAGGGGAAGTATGGAGTTTGTATGAAAAGGGTAGGGAAAATAGTAATCTATCTAAACGGGAAAGCAATTTGAGGCGCCATTTATTATGTAGGTTTTACAGTAACCCATTATAGCTAGGAACAATACAAGTGTTTAATAAGAATCGAATCTCGGGATCTTGAGACCTTTGTGAACTGAAAATGGCTGTCTGAGAATACCAGGTGCCAGAGTTGCAGCTAGGACCTGGAAAGCAATTTGGACTCCCACTGCCGGATCCAGAGCCCCGCCAGCCAATGATTGTCTGCATTCTGAGCTGCGTGATTGCATTTTACAGACAGAAGAACAGCGCCCAGCAGACGTGTGCGAAATACTGTGTGAACCTTTCATCATCAAGGCCATGTGCTGTGCGCACTTTGCACACCTGAAATCCGAGCCCTTTTTTACTAAACAGAGGAAGAAATGTTGTAGGTAATTCTCTTCCATGGTCATTGGCCTGATCCAGATCTGCTTCAGTAAGGCCTGCGACACCAAAACGAAATATTCATTTAGACCTATACCTCAAGAAAAGCGAACTTTTTATAAATTTATAAAATAAGACCCATACCACAACAGGTGGGACGGTGATTACTAAATAAATTCACAAAGACCATTACCTCAAATGATTTGCTCGTTTGAAATTTAAAGCTAAAGTCCATACGACAATACCTGCGTTGCATATGACAAAATACCATAGACATGTGCCGTTATGTTCGCAAAGTTTGACGTAAGAAATATAGCCTAAGTTATAGCCCACTACTTGGACCTTTAAATGTATAGTTTTCTCACCGATGACCTCAATTCAAATCAATAAACGAACACCCTACAAGTAGGTCAAAGTGAGTCACCTCACCTCTAATATAAAAAAAAGAGCCTAGCGAGTCATACTTTGAAGGCCAAGGCACCTTTGAAGTAAATACTGAAAAGGGGCGGGGGGGGGGGCATAAAAGGCGATGAGAAGGAAAACAAGTGTCGAACTAACAGGGCACAGATGTGTTATACTTCAAAGGGGGCGGGGGGGGGGGGGCGACCAACAGCGATGATCTTTCCAATCTTGATCGACTTCTGCTTTTGGTAGAGAATGATGGGAGGAAGTCAGGAGCCCGCATCTTTAACAGAGGCAGATGTCGAGGCTTCGAGGATAACCAGAAAATAATATTTTCTACATCCACTTAGACATCGCCCAGGTGTATATAAGGTGACAATAATTGCTGTTATTTAATATTACACCATATTATATTAATGAAAATAGGTTTCAGTTGTATCTGCAAGGACACTAGCTCCATTTGGAATAACCTGCCCAGTGTGCAGCCGAACATTCCGGGTTTACTTAGGTCTCAGCAGCACACGAGGAGGCACAAAACCCCAGTGCAAGGCCCTAACCCCCCCCCCCCCCCCGGATGACAAAAGTGGTCATCATCGAACCATGTTGGTCAATCTATATATGTGTAACGATTAAATGAACAGTTAAATACGTCCATGTAGTTTCAGAACCACACGATGTAGTCAAAGTTTTCAATGGTTCCACTGCGATGCCCGGCATTCTTTCTTTGTTGAACTGATAACAGAATAACTTTTCACGAATTAAAATTATTTTAATCCACACGTTGAAATCATGAAGAGATTGAACATGCACATTAAACGCACAATATAACCTTCTCTCGATTATATACTCACAATAGTAAACTTCATTTTAGCATGTCAGGTCAAAAAAATAGTTGTGGAAAAGTCTCACTTGTTCAGAGAATGGATGTGGGACAAATTACGTGTTAAAAATTTTTTTACCAGAGTCGATAAAAGCTTTTTGTAAAAATGAAAATAAATGTTTAAAAATAAAATCTAGTTGGTTTGGGCGATTTCAAGGTCAGAGTGTAAAGTGTGTGTGGGGGGGGGGGGAGGAGGGGGGGGGGGAGTCATAGACAAACAGCGCATTCTTCATACAGTTCAACTTTGAAAGCGGTGTTCCTGGGCCAGTATCTTGTTCAATAGGCTCTTGCTGAATTAGACATAGTCAGCATTCTCTGGTGACCCTCCAATAGGGCACGTGTCCCTAGTTTAAATAGTATACAAAAGTTAGGTTGTTTGTTTTTTAAAACTCACTTTATCATGGACTGCTGGCCGCGTGACAATGTGAGTCAGTGATGCATGCCTCACGTAACTGGTCAGTTGTGCGACCTTTAAACTATTATACCTCCCAACTTTTTCAATAAAATGAATACATCTTTTTTTTAAACCATCACCCCCCCCTCCATTTATATTGTATCTTCCCCCCCCCCCCTCTCCTTTTAGACTACCGCAAATCTTTTAAAAACAAAAACAGGTCTGTAGACGATACATGTCACGTGATTGTTTGAATGTCTGTGCTTTTATTGGGTTCCATTTAGTCAAGTGAGAGAGAGAGAGACAGATAGTGTAATAGTAGGCTAGTAGAGACTAACAAACACTTTCTTGTCTGTGTAAATGCTAACTTTATTCATGTTAGATCGTCTATATATATAATCCTAAAAGGAATTCAATTATCCCACCTATCTGTTAATTAGCGCATTCTTTCGACATGTCAGCAATGTGGGTTACTGGGTTACATTAACGAGACGGGCCTGACAAAACAATATCATTTACTATCACAGATAGAGTGAAAAAGCCATTGCTCTCTAAGCCCAGCGGTACCTGCGGGTGTAAAGGTCAACTTGATCCTCGGTCAAGAAATATGTCACACTTCGACTCTTGTTCAGTGACCAGGCTCCCCCATTCGGGGCGCCAGTTGGTGGTGGGAAACTGAGAATCTGGTGTGGCGAAGCATGGGGACAAGGCACCCAGACTAAAGGTCAGAATAACAAGCTGTCGTTCTCCCTATCCACCCCCCCCACCCCTCTCTATCTCTCTTCCCATCTACGAATTTAAAATGGTAACTTTTTGCTGCTATTTTACCTCAAAATGCATATCTTACAAATATTATTAGTAACATAGATATTTATTAATTGACTCTAAAATACCATAAAGAGGTTAAGGATGCCTCCCCGGAAGACACAGCCGTGAGGCGAATGAAGTTAAACTTGAATGTGGAAAAGTTTTTATCGGAAGAAGACAGAACAAATAATGTCCAGTCTTTCGGCGGGACAATAAAAAGATATAATTAAGCCCCATCCGCCGACATATCTTTTTTTTTTCTGGGCCCCGGGGGGGGGGGAGGGGATTAAACTACGTCTGTGATTTACAGCATGTTTACTTGTATAAAGGATTTTTGTTTTAATTAGATCTAGGTTAGACAATCATGTAGGTGTGAAGACGAATTTAGAAGAAATCTGAATAAAGAGTTTTGTTTTCGCGATACAAGCAGAATTTTAATGATACAAAGGACACAATCTTGAATCGACAAGATTATGGTATAAATGCTTGTGCATAGTTGCGTATTAATATTAATCGATTCCATTTATCAAGTGCCGTACTAGTTTTATAAAAACTAGGAAGGCAATTGAGACGAGGATGATGGATACGAGTTAAACTGATCCATCGTTCCTCCGCAGATGTAAGGCGTTATCTCCATTGAGAGTATTTTTTAATCACCAAGGGGTTTGACGCAGAGTCCTTGAGCGCGCGGAGGGTTAAGCGAATAAAGGGCATATAATGAGCAGTGTTAAGTGAACAGGGCGGAATAACATGGAGTGATTTTCAAAATTAACAAATTTCAACAATGTCTGAGCAAAGTCAGTACACGCACACTGTGTTATTCTATTGGGGTAGGGGGGGGGGGGCAATGGACAATATCTAATTACAGCTGCAGTAAGTACACCAATTAACATTTCGGAGTCTCGTGCATTGAATTAATTGGGAATCAGCCGAAAGAAAAAAAAAACATGATCGGAAAAAAAAAAACAATCGAATTCAAGTACGATAAAGGGAAAAACCCAGCTTGAATTTTTCAAGGGAGAAGTGCTAATCGAATAAGAATGACCCACATTTGACTACAACATTTAAAGAGCTGCATATCTATGAAGTCTCAAAGAGTACAAAGCCTGGTTAGTATTACCTATTGAAGGTTTTCATACATGGCGGGTAATCTTAAAATAGCCAGCTTTTAGGTGTATCCGGTGTTCAAAATAAAGGATGGGTTGCTAGGCTGTGTTTTTAAAAAGTTACATGCTACATCTTGTGCACATTTGGGCACTGTAGGAGCTAATTTGTTAAGCTCTTCCGTTTGTGACTTTATCGAGTTGTCAAGTTTGGAGTTCAATTTAGCGTCCTTGACATTGTTTAGTTTAATCGTGAAAATCTCGTGCAGTCTCGGGAATTACTAAGCATTCATTCAAGGAACAGAACCAGGCGCAAAAAAAAAAAAAAAGTAAGACGTGATGATGATAATGAAAGTATAGACGGTGACCACACTAAATCTGACTCAAACTCTTGATTCGTACAAAAGCATCTTCTTCCCTTAGAGCATGAGACTGGTTGCCTGAATCAGACAGGAAAACCAACGACTTAGCAGAGTCTCTAAGCAACACGCAGGACTAGATTGAGACATGGACGTAGGACGTGATTATCTTCTCGTTTAAAAGAATGTCTGTATTTTATTAGATAAATAAAGAAACTGTAACACAAGAAAAACAATAATTAAACAGAACAGTGCAGTGTCAGAAAATAAACTGATGGTGCCCTGATGGTCCAACAGAGTTCAAGTTGCATGTTATGGGTGGATATCATTTTTTTTTCTTATTGTCCAACGAGTGAAGTCTAAGACTCTTGAAACTCTAGGCCTGTGGAGGCGTGTCTCCATCTGCCTGTCTGAACAATCTTCTGTGTGTGAAAGATCCAAGTGGATTTAAATTTTGCATCCTTATTATCGATGGCTCGTATCTCAAGATGTTTAGGTTAGAAACGAGTCCTAAGGCCGAGCATACCGGAGAAAATCTCCATATTCCCCCGTCAGTGCAGACGACTTGTGTTCTTAGACACAAGTGGAGTTGCAACGTCGCAACTTATGGGTGGTTTAAACCAATAGCTTGTTGCTAGAGTTGGGAACCGAACCGAACCCGAACTTTAAAAGTTGGGTTCGATTCCCATCTCTACCTGTTGTCATGTCACAGGTCTGTACGACGTGGCGACGAGCTATTGGTCGCCACTGCCCACGGGTTGTTACGTTGCAGGTCAGTGTTCAGGCCTTCAATAACGACTGGTCTCGATTCGAACCCTTGAAGCTTGACACAGAGAGAGAGAGAGAGAGAGAGAGAGAGAGAGAGAGAGAGAGAGAAAGAGAGAACAAAAAATTAGGTATTTTAAAAGAACCATTAAAAAAAAAACTTTCTATATAGTGACAGAAACTAGATCCATTGTGACTTGAGTCCGATATGGAGTCAGTGACACGCGGGTTCAAAAAGCATAAGCAAGGCTGTCAGTAGACCTAGAGATAAATCCAAAATGTCTTTCGTGTGATAACACTATTGCACTGGTATTCAGATTTTGTTCTGTTGCTCCATTCATGCCTCAAATAGAGCCTTGCTGAGTCGGCATTTACATGGGCCACTTTTAAGTAGTGTTTAAACTGCACTGCAGACAGTAAACCATTTGTTTACAGACTGCACACACCCCCCTTCCCACTCTTTAGGAAGAATCCTCTAATGGTAAGCCCCCCCCATACCGACACCCCTCCTCCCCACGATTGCAGGCTGTTTATGTATGTCGGTGGATTGCTTGATTTATCTACAATGTAATAGTTGCTTTTAGTTTTGTCGCATTGTCTCCGTATCTCTCTATCTATGTTTGTGTGTGTGTGTGTGTCTCTCTCTCTCTGCCCTGTCACTCTGTCTCTCCATTATTACACCCTTTCTTGAATGATGTTTGTTATGCATTCCCTCCCCTTTCCTTCCCATCCACCAGAATGGACTATCTTTAGGTCTGAAAATACACGTTCTGGTCGGCCATTGTTCTCATGAAGTGGCAACTTATCCCCCCCCCACACACACACACTTTGGGGTGGTCTCCTTTCCTAACACACCAATCCCTTCTACACGCCCTCCCCCCCCCCCACAATCTATTGTAGTATTACATTATGTTAGTGACATTGCATGCAAGCACAAAAAAGTAATGGGGGGGGGGCAGTACCGAGAAGGAGAGGGAGTTAATAAAGTGACACTAAACTAGTGAGACCTCCCAATGGAAGAGCCTGAATGTGGATGGCAATAAGAGCATTCATTCTCGTATAATCTCTCTCTCACTCTTTGTCTCATGCGCTCTCTCTCTCTCTTTCTCTTTTATTCTCTCTCAATCTTGCTGCCCATCTTGGTCCACGTTCTCTCCCTGACTCGTTCTCTCACTCTCAAAATTGTTTTCTTTTTTTCGATCAATCTTTCTATCTCTCGCTCTCTCACTCTCTTCTGTCTATTTATTCCTCTTCCGAATTTTCCTCCCACTCTCCAATTCCCTCCTCTTTCTATTAGTCTCTCTCTCTCTTTCTCTCTCTCTATCTCCAGGTATAAATGAAACCATTGCGCGAGTCACATTGAATGTCAAGTTGTCGCCCCACGTGACCATCAGTGACCAATCACTTTCCTTCCACCAGACAGCTTCATGTCACAACAGAAATTCAAATATATATAATTAGCCAATGTCTTACATGTCGAAATTAACATTTATTGATACGGGTTTTTTTTTGTTATAGTTATCTCATCGGTACTCTCTAACCTTTTGATTTATTCCACCATAACTGGGTTTTGTTTCGTTTTTTTCTTGTAAGATTCTACGGAAGTATTGTATTACTTTTATAGTTCCGCTTCTGTGGAGGAGGTGCTACGGGGAGATGTTGCAGACGATCCGATGCAAGGTGTCAGTCCTAGAGAAGCAGAGGCACCTTGCATTACGATGCCACAAATAGATTGATGAGTTTAGGAAAGAGGTATGAGCCATAGCCAACGTGATAAGGAAAAACTCCGATTGGGAACTGGACAGGAGGAACTACCCCTCCCATAGTTCCCAGGTAATTGAGATGTAAGGCATGGGCTTCAATTCCGAAGAACAAGTATCAGTGCAATGTTTCACGTGACAACGTAGACCCACTTCCGACCTACATATTTTACCACAACTAATGTGCACAAAGCCGTGAGAGATCTATTTAAGACTAAGACTGCTTAATTGATCCTTATGGAAATTTGTTGTGATTACAAGGACTCTTTTCTGCGCCTATGTTCAGCAAAGGCCTTTCATTGAGTCTCAAATATGTCCCACGACCTTTCAGAGGTCATACACTGCCAGCTTTTATCTATGTCAGTGAGTCATATGCATTTTTTTCAAAGCTACGGTCCGAGAAAAGAAGCGCCCTGACCACACTAACTAGAGGACACGACGTTTACGCAACACAATGAAGTACCTGGAATTCTCTTTTACCTGCCTTCTACATACTCTCGTGTGGGGGGGGGGGGTATTTAGACTCAAGTGTCACAGATTTATGAACGTTGGGTCACATGTCACGTCGTCTAGCAGAAGGAGTGGTTTTGGGAGGAACACTAACAAAGAGGCAAGTAATGACAATAACAGTGATTATAACTCTTGATCTACCACACACAAACACACACACGCGCAAAGCAATAGTCCAACATTATTATATGAGCATTAAGTTACTATATGTGCCACGTGTGGACACTGCAACGAACTCATGTTTAATTTTTTTAACGAGTCAATCATCTTTTTCTGCGTTCTCATTGTCATGGGGGTGGGGTGGGGGGGGCTGAGATTTCTAGACCTACTTCTAAGGTGATTGGCTCAAATGTTTCCAGATCAGGCAATTCTCCATACATTTTTTCTTTAACATGTATTTTATTAGTGCCGTGTGCAACTTTGGAAGACAGGATCTAGACAGGAACAAACACGGGAAGGGAAAAGCTGGGAGGCCAAAGCAAACATCGAGGAGATCAGTAGACCAAGATGTCAGGACATCCTGATGGACATGGACCTAACTGAGAGGAGATCAGTAGACCAAGATGCCAGGACATCCTGATGGACATGGACCCAACTGAGAGGAGATCAGTAGACCAAGATGCCAGGACATCCTGATGGACATGGACCCAACTGAGAGGAGATCAGTAGACCAAGATGCCAGGACATCCTGATGGACATGGACCCAACTGAGAGGAGATCAGTAGACCAAGATGCCAGGACATCCTGATGGACATGTACCCAAGTGAGTGGAGATCAGTAGACCAAGATGCCAGGACGTCCTGATGGACATGGACCCAACTGAGAGGAGATCAGTAGACCAAGATGCCAGGACGTCCTGATGGACATGGACCCAACTGAGAAGAGATCAGTAGACCAAGATGTCAGGACATCCTGATTGACATGGACCTAACTGAGAGGAGATCAGTAGACCAAGATGTCAGGACATCCTGATTGACATGGACCTAACTGAGAGGAGATCAGTAGACCAAGATGTCAGGACATCCTGATGGACATGGACCCAACTGAGAGGAGATCAGTAGACCAAGATGCCAGGACATCCTGATGGACATGGACCCAACTGAGAGGAGATCAGTAGACCAAGATGCCAGGACATCCTGATGGACATGGACCTAACTGAGAGGATATCAGTAGACCAAGATGTCAGGACATCCTGATGGACATGGACCTAACTGAGAGGAGATCAGTAGACCAAGATGCCAGGACATCCTGATGGACATGGACCTAACTGAGAGGAGATCAGTAGACCAAGATGCCAGGACATCCCGATGGACATGGACCTATCTGAGAGGAGATCAGTAGACCAAGTCGCCAGGACATCCTGATGGACATGGACCCAACTGAGAGGAGATCAGTAGACCAAGATGTCAGGACATCCTAATGGCCATGGACCCAACTGAGAGGAGATCAGTAGACCAAGATGCCAGGACATCCTAATGGACATGGCCATAACTGACAGGAGATCAGTAGACCAAGATGCCAGGACATCCTGATGGACATGGACCCAACTGAGAGGAGATCAGTAGACCAAGATGCCAGGACGTCCTGATGGACATGGACCTGAGAGGAGATCAGTAGACCACGATGCCAGGACGTCCCGATGGACATTTACCCAACTGAGAGGAGATCAGTAGACCAAGATGCCAGGACATCCTAATGGACATGGACCCAACTGAGAGGAGATCAGTAGACCAAGATGCCAGGACATCCTAATGGACATGGACCCAACTGAGAGGAGATCAGTAGACCAAGATGCCAGGACATCCTGATGGACATGGCCCTAACTGACAGGAGATCAGTAGACCAAGATGCCAGGACATCCTGATGGACATGGCCCTAACTGACAGGAGATCAGTAGACCAAGATGCCAGGACATCCCGATGGACATGGACCTATCTGAGAGGAGATCAGTAGACCAAGATGCCAGGACATCCTGATGGACATGGACCTATCTGAGAGGAGATCAGTAGACCAAGATGCCAGGACATCCTAATGGACATGGACCCAACTGAGAGGAGATCAGTAGACCAAGATGCCAGGACATCCTAATGGACATGGACCCAACTGAGAGGAGATCAGTAGACCAAGATGCCAGGACATCCTAATGGACATGGACCCAACTGAGAGGAGATCAGTAGACCAAGATGCCAGGACATCCTGATGGACATGGACCTATCTGAGAGGAGATCAGTAGACCAAGATGCCAGGACATCCTAATGGACATGGCCCTAACTGACAGGAGATCAGTAGACCAAGATGCCAGGACATCCTAATGGACATGGACCCAACTGAGAGGAGATCAGTAGACCAAGATGCCAGGACATCCCGATGGACATGGACCTATCTGAGAGGAGATCAGTAGACCAAGATGCCAGGACATCCCGATGGACATGGACCTATCTGAGAGGAGATCAGTAGACCAAGATGCCAGGACATCCTGGTGGACATGGACCCAACTGAGAGAAGATCAGTAGACCAAGATGCCAGGACATCCTGATGGACATGGACCCAACTGAGAGGAGATCAGTAGACCAAGATGTCAGGACATCCTAATGGCCATGGACCCAACTGAGAGGAGATCAGTAGACCAAGATGCCAGGACGTCCTGATGGACATGGACCCAACTGAGAGGAGATCAGTAGACCAAGATGCCAGGACATCCTGATGGACATGAACCCAACTGAGAGGAGATCAGTAGACCAAGATGCCAGGACATCCTGATGGACATGGACCCAACTGAGAGGAGATCAGTAGACCAAGATGCCAGGACGTCCTGATGGACATGGACCCAACTGAGAGGAGATCAGTAGACCAAGATGCCAGGACATCCTGATGGACATGGACCAACTGAGAGGAGATCAGTAGACCAAGATGCCAGGACATCCTGATGGACATAGTCTTGATCTGAGGGGAAGTTGAAATTGTTTTAAACACAGATGCTAAGGACGGTGGAGTCCAGTAAATCTTTGTTGTATGGTAGACAATAATTGTTGAAATGAAAAGGTACTTAACGAATAATCTTCAGTTACACAAGTCTGTATGACCCACTACACAACATTAAAAATACCTCAAGGGAAATAACTTTAGTGACAACCCTAACGTCCACAAGTAGTTGGCCGTACTGCTGAATGTAACATGCACATTTCTAAATCCACCTAGTTTGTGTATCTAAAAAGTACATTTCCCTTTTAGACGTTTGTTAGACACTTAGTATAGAGACGCACCGTAGTTGACGTCACGGTTTAGTCGGGTCTACTTTATTTATGTTAATATTAGTCAGCTGGTGCTGGGATTTCAAAGGGACAACTGCATATTACGAACAGAGACTCGACTGTTGCCTTTTCAGTATTGAACTTCATTCAAGTAAATAACGTATCTGGACTTAAGTCCTTTAACCTTGTTAGATATGTAGGCATTGTTCTGTAGTAGTTTAAGCGCATCTAATACACCAGTACAAGAAACTCAGACATCTGAGAAATCTGCCGAAGTCAGGCTGCCATCAACAACTACAAGATCAAGGCTTATCACACGTTACCATGCAAGGGGAAGATAATTCTAAGTCTCAACTGTTTCTATGGCAATCGATTACAGAGAATATCACGTGGCCACGATAAACTAAACAATGTCAAGGACGCTAAACTGAACGTCATTGTCGCCAACTAAAAAATAAAATAAAATGAGCAACAAACGGAAGAAATCTAACATTTTAAATTCTGCAATATGCTAAAAAGTGATTCATTAAAAACCAGACCGTAAAACACATAGTTTATCAGCACTTCCTGTATTCTGTACACCGGATACACACACACACAAAAGGCAGCTATATATATATAGTTTTATCCTCCATAGATATTTCCTAATAGCAATGCGAGATGAAGAGCCTGCAACGGAATGGATTTGAACCGGATTAAAATCTAACATATTTTTTTTTATACAGCAACCATCAGCAGTCTGATTAACTTTGCCATCACCTGCTGGTATGGTAATACTTCACTGGCACAAAGACTTAGACTGAATAGACTAATTAAAAATGCATCGCATATCACTCGAATACAGCTACCATCTCTTGAAAAGCTTTTTCATGAAAGATGCCTTTCCAAAACACTCACGATTCTGAAGAACAACCTGCACTGTTACACAAGATCTGAACGAAGTGGTCGTCTCCTTTCCACAACAGAAAGATTTAAAAACTACTTTATCCCACTTTCGGTCAGAGTGTTACAAGATCGGCTGTCGTCATCGAGAAGTACATAGAATTCTAATTCATAAAGCGCTGGTTGTGAATGTGTATGTGTTTCGTGTGTGAATGTTGTTCGAATTTTTTTCATCTATACTGTTATTGTACAGTAGTTATGCTGATGTTGTCAAACTGAATTTCCATTTGATTGGATCAATACAATTATCTTATCTTATCCTGTCACCGTAACAGGCTAAAATATTGTAATAACTGAAAGGAGGCAACTCAACGAGACGCAGATGTTTATTTACATGGAGACATGACAAACACATAGGACATCTGCCTTGAGCACAGCATCTATATCAGCTCTAGACTTGGGCGGAAATCGTTCTCGCTCTTCTCTTATGCCAACATCCTTCCTAGTCAAGTCAATAATAGTGCGCATCTTCTGCACTAGCTTGGATGGCGGTGTGCATGGCAGAGTTATAACAATATTATACATTTCAAGTTTCCTGTATTCTTTACCAATCGCATTATATGAAGCTTAAAAAGAAAACCACTTGTATTTCTCTCTGACAAGAGAGACTTCCCTAATGTGCTCTAAAAGTAATGCAAGACTCGTGTTCTGGGTGTAGAGCTAACTTAATTCTGACATTTTCTTTGTGAGTTGCTGTTTTCGCGCGCTGCTAAAAATAATCTTCTCATCAATAACTCAGGGGCAGCCATGTCATCATCATAATTACAGCCACGGGGCCGCAAGGTATAAATTATGTCACAAAAGGCAGGAAAGTGTGTTTGTGTGTGTGTGTTAAAAGGCAGGAAAGTGTGTTTGTGTGTGTGTGTTTACCAAAAGGCTGGCTGTATGGGGGGGGGGGGGGGATAAAGAGAAGGTAATTCGCATACAGGAACGTATATGTCTGATATTATCTTTCCTTGCAGTTAGAATTAGTTCACAGGAGAAAGTTTGTAACAAATGTTATGAAAAGAAAGTCACTAAATGAACGAGAGGAAACAGACCAAGAGACAACCTAAAATAGCTTTAGTTCGTGTGTGAATTTAAGATGAGATATCCTACACTGCGATTTAGCACATCTTAATGTAGGAGTACGTTATGACACATGACATCCCCACATCACATAGCCACATGACATCACCACATCAAATAGCCACATGGCATCCCCACATAGCCACATGACATCCCCACATCACATAGCCACATGGCATCCCCACATAGCATTCCCACATAGCCACATGACATCACCACATCACATAGCCACATGGCATCCCCACATAGCCACATGGCATCCCCACATAGCCACATGACATCCCCACATCACATAGCCACATGGCATCCCCACATAGCCACATGACATCCCCACATCACATAGCCACATGGCATCCCCACATAGCCACATGGCATCCCCACATAGCCACATGACATCCCCACATCACATAGCCACATGGCATCCCCACATAGCCACATGACATCCCCGCATCACATAGCCACATGACATCCCCACATAGCCACATGGCATCCCCACATAGCCACATGACATCCCCACATAGCCACATGGCATCCCCACATCACATAGCCACATGGCATCCCCACATCACATAGCCACATGACATCCCCACATAGCCACATGACATCCCCACATAGCCACATGACATCCCCACATAGCCACATGGCATCCCCACATAGCCACATGACATCCCCACATAGCCACATGACATCCCCACATAGCCACGTGACATCCCCACATCACATAGCCACATGACATCCCCACATCACATAGCCACATGACATCCCCACATCACACACCTGGACGCGGATTTAGTAAACGGCTCTAACGATTTTCCTAGAAATGTGACATCTCGTATTTTTAGTGTTTGGTGCCATTGCAGAATTCAAACAGATCACGTGACTCTTGGTTTAAATAACACAATTGACATAAAATACGCCAGTGTAAGACGTCACAGTTGAATACTAAAACTGTAAGACGTCAAAGTATGACTTATTAGTTGAATACTAAAAAAAATTCAAAATAAACAGTAAGACGTCTCTGTTGAATACTGAAAGTCAACTGTAAGACGTCAAAGTAAAACGTGAATAGCCACCCTGCTCTCAACATCTTGACATGGAGGATAATTGAGCCACAAAATAAGTTCATACTAAAACACTATCAGGAAACAGCAGGGCGAACTAGGACACGATACTCTCCATTAATCTCCAGCGCCATGTTTTATTTATTCTTTGCGATAACTTTAATCCCTTTCAAGTCAACTAAATCCCCCCCATCCCTTCTGTTTCGATCTTATCCTTGAATGCAGGATGCCCTTTATTAAACTCCCCGTATCCATTAATTCTACATTAAGGCCTCGGGACTGCATTGGTTGAGCCGGACCTAAATCGTAACTTCAGTACCTTAGCTTGAGACGTCTTTTCAATGGGACGTCCCATCGTAACATTAGGGTAGTATTTACTTACCCTGAACCCACTCCTCGCTCCCCCCCAGCCAACCCCCTCCCAAGTGTACCCCCCCCCTCCCGACCTCCACCCCCACCCAGCCCAAATTTAGCCTAGAAAAAATGTCGAACAGTTATTGAAGAGTGCGCCGGTGAAAGAGGTCCCTAATAATTGTGTGTTTTCGATACAAATCATCGACCCTGATCAGGGTGCTCTGTCAGCCTCACACAAGAAAGGTATACTATACAATACCAGGAGGATAAGACAGCCACACACAATCTCACTTGTGCAAGCGCAAGTCACGCTACAATGGGGATTTGGGACTGGTCGCGCAACAGACAACAGTGGGGGTAAGCGAGTGGAACAACTTGTGAGAACCACTGTTACCGTGTAAAGAGAGAGAGAGAGAGAGAGAGGGAGGGGTGTAGGAGAAGGGGGAAGGGTGACAGTGTACATTCTATCTACACTAATCGACCTGCTCTGCCATTTAAATGGTGCAGCTGTTCCGAAAATCACGTCATTCGAATGTCTTAGCTTCTAACAAGCGCGTGGATCAGGTCCTTTGGTTCACTTGGTGTGACAGTGCTACGGAGCAGGGAGCTCTATTGCCCTATTTATAGAAACCTGTCACATTTTTTTTATTAAAACGTAATATGGACTTAAATGGCGCGCCCTAACTACACCGTTTTGCCCCCTTCCCCAACTTAAAACACCCCAGCACGTGTTTCTTTGTATCTCGTATGCGTTAAACATCGTTGTTGGTGCAATTATTTATTATATATGTAATGGATTATTCATATAGTTGCGTTCAAAGCAGCGGTGTAGCAAGCGTGGGAGGGGGGGGGGGGCTCATTGCACACGGTGCCTTGACCGACGGGGGCCCACAGCGGCAATAGATAAAACAAAAATACACTATACAGGATAATTCGGCATGACATTTCCACATGACATACCGACATCACATACCTAAATGTCATACCGACACTAATCACCCACATAACATGCAGACACCACATACCCACATGACATTTCCACATCATATACCGGCACCACACAACCACATGACTTTCCATTATTTTGTGGACATCTACTTATGTGAATTTAATTTTTTTTTAACACTCAACCGTCCAATTTCTTTTTTTTTTTTAAATATGGGGGGGGGGGGGGGGCGAACCGCTGTATTCTTAAACCCGTGTCTACTGGTACAGTACTGCGCCACTGATTCGAAGTAGTTTACCTTCTTTTTTTTTTGGCTGACAGTTCACATTTTGGCGATGACAGCCACATTAAACTCAAAAGTAAAACAGATGATAGGTCTGTAAGGCTTGTACCTAGATGACTGGCACAAGGGTAATCCCTTAAGACGGTCATGTGACCATTGTGACAAATAGATAGCTCTTTATCATTGGTAGACAGTCTTACATGACAGCATAGTAGTTTAATAAAGATAAATACTTTTTTTTTTGGTCTGGGTGATAGTACTGTACGAAGGAATGTTATAGATGTGTTGTCTAGTAGATCGAGGCCCTTACTCTGATCTAATTTTTTATACATGTGTTGTCTAGTAGCACACGGCCCTTCCAATGACCTAATTTATTACACATGTGTTGTCTAGTAGATCGGGGCCCTTACTCTGTTTGTAAAATGTTTTACATGTTTCGGATGTTCCTTCAGAGTTGAAGATAGTTTACTTCCTAGTCCAAACCTCCCGAAGGACGACGGGGGATGGGAGCGGGCAGGGTTTGAACCCGGGACCATCGATAAATCCGAACGACAGTCCAACGTGCAAACCGCACGACCAGGCAGCCATCCTGATCTAATTTATTATACCTGTGTTGTCTAGTAGCACACGGCCCACATAATGACTTAATTTATTACACATGTGTTGTCTAGTAGGATAAAGGCACATACAGTGACCTAATTTATTACACATGCAGTCTAGTAGAACACGGGCCCTTATATTGACCAAATTTACTATACATGTGTTGTCCATACAATGACCTAATTTATTACACATGCAATTAGAATAATTGAACAAACTCTGCTACCTACGCTTTCTATAAACACACTGCTATGTACACTTTTTGACAGACATACTGTTACCTACACATTTAAACAGACACATTGCTACATATATATTCACATTTGGACAGACACACTGATACCTATATATTTGAACAGACACACTGATACCAATATATTTGAAAAAGACACGCTGATACCTATATATTTAGGTTATTGGTTAATATGCATGACGCGAAGACGGAATCATCATCTTTTTTTAAAGTAACGTCTGTATCATATAAGATAAGATATTTGAACAGACACACTGATACCTATATATTTGAACAGACACACTGATACCTATATATTTGAACAGACACACTGATACCGATATATTTGAACAGACACACTGATACCGATATATTTGGACAGACACACTGATACCTATATATTTGGACAGACACACTGATACCTATATATTTGAACAGACACACTGATACCGATATATTTGAACAGACACACTGATACCGATATATTTGGACAGACACAATGATACCTATATATTTGAACAGACACACTGATACCGATATATTTGGACAGACACATTCCTATTTACACATTTTGAATAACACAGTCCTTCTAAAGCATCGTATTATAAACTATTAATTGCGATGGAAATAATTTCAAGAATCCCCCCCCCCCCAATCCCAGCTTATGACTTTTTTTTAAAAAAGGCGCTCAAAACGGGGAGATTACAATTCGCAATATAACCCAAAAGAACGTGATTCGTGATTTCAAAAAATAAGTCGTTAAACAGATGTAAGAACACGTATTTCCATACATTCGCATACCAGTATGCCATCTGCTTTAAAACAGTTTCTAGGGAAACGTCAAAGTGTTTATATTCTCAGAAGTACAAGAGACAAGTGCGTAATCATGACCGTAATAAATACGCACACACACACACACATAATTTCGCTTCAGTGTTTTATTTTATAAGCACATTTTTCCTTTGGCACTTGAAAACGTTTTCTGCGCTCTTGAATTCGTTCCGCGGAATTCTTGGATTCAGTCGGAGCCGTTGCTAAGTCAACAACAAAAAAAAAAAAACTTGTTAATTTCCAAACCAACGAGAGCTATGAGACCTAGATCTAGAACATTTCGAGAGTTCTCTCCCTGGTAAAGATACAAATCACGCCAACTCTCACACAAAAATTGAACACAAAAATTAGACACAAAATCAGCTGACGATGTGCGATGCGCAGAGTCCAACTGGGGGTGGGGGGTGGGGTCTGCGGATGAAAGTACGCTGGGGTGCACAGTTTTTGTTATCATCTACGGGTTTAAGTACATTTTTTTTTAAAGTACACGTGTTTTTTTTTTCTTGAAAAGAACTGCGGTTACTTTGAAACCAAACTCCGGAGAGTACGTGTTTCTGTCATAACTTGTGGTGTAGGTGAATTAATGAGGTCAATAGCTTTTTAAACCAAAAGACGGCACGAGAGAGAGAGAGAGCACTGTATTTTACAGGGAAAAAAAAGGGGGGGGGGGATCCAATTACATTTTACTGTTTGGCGTATTGGCAGGTTTATTGTTAGCTAGTATGGCGTGGCATGTTTCTTCTATCTTGAAGGCTGTTTTTTTATTGCTTAATTATACAGGCCAATTTAATTCTAATATATATATTTAACTTGGGAAGTACGCAAGCTGTTTAAATAAAAAATCAAATTAAAGAACAAAAAATAGCCAAAACATTGGGGACGGGGAGGGGTCCATTGTTTTGTTTTGTATTTTTCACTATACAAGATTTATCTGATCTACATTTCTAGATCTATTTCAGTGGTTCCCTAGTTTTTTACTTTTCTATATCTATTTCAGTGGTGCCCTAGTCTTTTACTTTTCTATATCTATTTCAGTGGTGCCATAGTCTTCTACTTTTCTATATATATTTCAGTGGTGCCCTAGTCTTCTACTTTTCTGTATCTATTTCAGTGGTGCCCTAGTCTTCTACTTTTCTATATCTATTTCAGTGGTGCCAATGTCTTCTACTTTTCTATATATATTTCAGTGGTGCCCAAGTCTTTTACTTTTCATTGTCCACTATGCGCAGAAGCTTCGATGGATCGGATATAACCGCGGCATGGGCAGGACATGGCCCGCAGGCTGTAAATTGGGCATCATTGATCGATATTAGGAAGGATATTAGTTCACCTTCACCAAACAGAATACCTTGTGAAAGTCGACCTTATTATACAGTTATTGTTTTATATAATATTAAAGATGGGTTCAGGTTTCGGTCCGGAACAAAACCGGAACTACTGGCCCAAATTGCACGGTCCACAGCAGCCCTTTCCAAACTTAAAATAATATGGAAAGACAAAGGCACCAAAATCAGACTGATGCACATCCTGGTCATGGCCAGATTTTTATATGCTTGTGATGTAAGAGCTGGAAAGGAGGATCCTCGCAATGGAATTGAGATGCTGCAGAAGGATCCTAGGTATCACATTTAAAGACAGCATCACAAACCCCAAGAGATTAGAGACAGGGTTACTGCAGTGATTGAACCCCATGATGACCTGCTAACTATCTTAAAAAAAAAACGCAAACTAAAAATCTTCGTGGCTCGCAAAGACCTTTCTTCAGGGAACAGTACCAGGAAAAAGAAGAAGAGACAGACAGAGAAAGCGATGGGGAGACAACATAAAAGAATGGACGGGCCTGCTATTGAAAGAGGTTCTAACTCAGGCAAAAGACAGAGAGGAATGGAGAAAGACGGTTGACAAATCTTGTGTGGTGCCCCAACGGTCCAACAGACTAAGGGATAGGTAAAGGTATAAGATGGGTATTGTCCAGTGCAAGCCTATTATCAATTTTAAAAATACTTAACGCAGGCCTTGCAAATTGGACATGACTAACATACGCAATGGCCTGCGTAGCCATGTGAAATACTGCATCATCCCGAACCTCAAAACAAGCCTTTTATATCTCTTGTGTAATTAATTTACAGACGTGTTCACAAACGTAGAACTACTATGATCTGTGTTGCTTTGACCTTTGCCACTTGGTGGTATGTTTGATCGCTCTCTCTCTCTCTCTTTCTTTATGTATTTACTCATATCTATATATATCTATATCTATATATATATATCTATATCTATATATATCTATCTATATATATCTATATCTATATATATCTATATCTATCTATCTATCTAATTATATATATATATATATATATATATATATATATATATATAGAGAGAGAGAGAGAGAGATAAATATGTGTGTGTGTATGTGTGTGTGAATACAAAAAGATACCCTTAATGCAACACAATACACTTACCGTGGAATCTAGTCAAACAGACTGACGAACACACCCACGCGTGCACATATTTAAACTAGAGAAGAACAGCGAAAGAAAAGGGGGTGGGGGGGGGGGGCGCTTTGTAATCTACATCTGCCTTACGTCACGAACGATGAAACCGCAGGTTCGCTTCACGCGCCAGTCTCCACATGTCGGAAACAGAAACACAAAAAGAGAGAGAGGGAGGGCGACGGGGGGGGGGGGGGGGAGGAAGCGAACGTAGAAAGTAAAAAGAGAAGAAAAAAAAACACAACAAAATGGAAGAAGAGTAGTCGCCCCTGTTTCTAAATATACCGGGGGGGGGGGAATAAAAGACTAAAAATAATTTGCGCATTTTTATTTTCAACGTCATGACAGAAATACCTACAGCTATGATTCACTTGAGGGGGGGGGGGGAAGGCGCCCCGGCGGTTTACTCATCGCCGAGGGGGAGGACCGGGTGCCCATTTTAAAAAAAAAAAAGAAGAAATCGCGGTCTTTGGTAGCCCGGATGTTCAAAAGCATGCACTAGAATAAGCATCCTCTCTAGAGGCGCCCACAAAACTGAAAGCATCAAAAGAATAAGCATCATCTCTAGAGGCGCCCACAAAACTGAAAGCATCAAAAGAATAAGCATCCTCTGTAGAGGCGCCCACAAAACTGAAAGCATGCACTAGAATAAGCATCCTCTCTAGAGGCGCCCACAAAACTGAAAGCATGCACTAGAATAAGCATCATCCCTAGAGGCGCCCACAAAACTCAAAGCATCAAAAGAATAAGCAGACCCTCTGAGGAAATGGTGACATCACTAGCAGTGTACTTTTAACATATATGCATTTTGGCTTTAACAGAATCACGAGGATATTATTAGTCCTAATACATTAAACATGGTTTTAAATATATAATCATATTGTCATTTATATACTGCCACTCGACTGCTGGGCGGCTAGAATTTAAAGTGGGCAATTGCATTCTCGTGTTTAGTCATCAACTTTATGAATAATTGAAATTTTCGCTTTCTGTTTTTGTTAATATTCGAAAGCTTTTTTTTTCTTCAGAAAATCTATTTTAATATGCATGCCTGTGGGTGTGTGTGTGGGTGTGCTCGCGTATGGTTCAACGCCAGCTTGTTTAGGCTATCAGTCTTTTTACAAGGAAATGTGAATGAGTAAGATTTCCACGTTGCTAAAACTGTTCATTTAAGCCTAGCGAAAGTTCTAGAAACAATAAGAGATATAACAGTGAAGCATGCAGCTAAAAAAAAACAACATTTCTTATCCTTTTAGCGAGGACAAATACAAACAATAGGCTTTATCATTCTCACTGTCACTCTTGGATGAGACAGATGGAATTAGCCAAGAAATCCAAAATGAACTAATAGGCACGCTATCCCTTTTTATCTAGGTGGGGGGGGGATGATGTAAAGCTTATCTCTTTCTATGGCCAAAGGTTAACGAGGGTGCCATGTGGTCAGCACAACGACAATTCGATTTGCATCATCAACGTATGTCAAGGCAGCCATTAGAGAATGATGGACTCGGGGGGAAGCCTAAAAAATCACGAGATTTGTGCTCCACCCAATTTAGGTTTTGGAAGTCAGCGCTTTAAACGCTGCGACAACTTGCCATCGATTGACAAGCACGCTCAATACGTAGTGATATTTTGTTTTCGTGACGACTGTATCGTACTTTACACGAGAACAATGGGGGTCACTTGGGCCATGTAACATTTGCACCGGTCCTTCACTTTCTAGTCATGAATAATGGCGGCTTAAAGGGGGTACTCTGCTTATCCTTTTCATCCGTGAAGAACAGCAGCTCGACGGGGTGCGGGTCAGTATTGGTCATACGTAAGACCCGAAAAGAATAGCAGATTGGCGAGGTGCAGGTCAGTATTGGCCATACGTAAGACCCGAAAAGAATAGCAGATTGGCGAGGTGCAGGTCAGTATTGGCCATACGTAAGACCCGAAAAGAATAGCAGATTGGCGAGGTGCAGGTCAGTATTGGTCATACGTAAGACCCGAAAAGAATAGCAGATTGGCGAGGTGCAGGTCAGTATTGGCCATACGTAAGACCCGAAAAGAATAGCAGATTGGCGGGGTGCAGGTCAGTATTGGCCATACGTAAGACCCGAAAAGAATAGCAGATTGGCGAGGTGCAGGTCAGTATTGGTCATACGTAAGACCCGAAAAGAATAGCAGATTGGCGAGGTGCAGGTCAGTATTGGCCATACGTAAGACCCGAAAAGAATAGCAGATTGGCGAGGTGCAGGTCAGTATTGGCCATACGTAAGACCCGAAAAGAATAGCAGATTGGAGAGGTGCAGGTCAGTATTGGTCATACGTACGACCCGTGAAGAATAGCAGATTGGCGAGGTGCAGGTCAGTATTGGCCATACGTAAGACCCGAAAAGAATAGCAGATTGGCGAGGTGCAGGTCAGTATTGGCCATACGTAAGACCCGAAAAGAATAGCAGATTGGAGAGGTGCAGGTCAGTATTGGCCATACGTAAGACCCGAAAAGAATAGCAGATTGGCGAGGTGCAGGTCAGTATTGGTCATACGTACGACCCGTGAAGAATAGCAGATTGGAGAGGTGCAGGTCAGTATTGGTCATACGTACGACCCGTGAAGAATAGCGGCTTGATGAGGTACAAGCCAGTACATTAGACCCGTGAAAAATAGCGGCTTAAAGAGGCAGCCAGCATCTGTTTTTCTGTTGGAACAGTGGCAATTTAACGCCAAACACGTTATCCATAGCGAAGGATAACCAGATGTCATACCTCGTCGCTAAGGTGTCAATCAGGGTGTTAGGTGATATCCAGACGCCCCAGTCCTACGCACCCTTACTTACCCTGATAAGAATGCGTTGGACAGCCGCGGTCTCCTATACCTAAGCAACTCAATAGACATAGACTTTTTATCGATACGAAATTAGTATTTTTAGACCATCTATTGATATGACATTACTTGTTCAAGGATCCATAACTCTAGCAAAGTGCAGTGTTATTATTAGAGCCTTGCTGTCAGGGACATACCAAGCATTCCTTCATAACTAAACCTAAGTTAGGTCGGCACAACCTTCTAGTTACAACTTAGAACACCAAACACTGAGTCTGGAACTAGATCTAGATCTAAGTGAAGTTCGCATAACTTCTCAGTCACAATTTAAAATAGGCCTACTATACATCAAGTCAGGAACTAGATTATAGATCTAGAATCTAGACCTAAATCGCTATTAAATATGAAAAATGCTATTCATAGAATGTGCAATCTTTTGTTCGTTGATTTAAAAAAAAGATCTTTCTATTTAACCTTTTTTAATGCTAGATCCATTATATGTATATACTAGCTCAAGCGTCTTTAAAAGAAGCACCTAGCAACTCCAATCTACATTGACACAGGGAATACCATACAATTATTGTATGACCAGACGTATATCTAAGTTTGTTTACACTTTTCAAAGAAAAAAAAAAGGAATTCCCCCTGCTATTGAACTTTGACATTAATCAAATGTATTGCAAGTCGTTGGTACATGAAGCTTATCTAAAAATAGACGACTATTTCAGGAACGACAACTTACCTTTTAATAAAAAAAGGGTTGTTTTGATTAAAAGTCTCAGATGCTAGACAATCGCTGTGTTAATTCACACAAGTCTAAATCACAGGTCTAAATAATCCAATCAAGAAGGTAGAAGTCACTCGTAGTCATTAAATATATAGAGAGAGAAAAGTAGATCTAGCTATCTAGATCGGAAAGTGTATTTTCACAATGCGACAATGGAATGAATTGAATATTTTTATAGTCACAAAAGCATTACCGGACTAAAACTCCAAAACACAGATTACATCATTACATTATCTTATCACTTGATAGTGACGGCGTTTTCCAATTATGTAGATAAATTACACTAGGAAACACTATATTTATATAAAGTCCATAGAACTAATCTAGATCTAGATCTAGAGTCTATTCAAATTCAAAGTGAAATCTTAGCCCTCAATGCGAGTTCAATACTCAGATATGAAGCGTCCCTATGAAAAAAAACAACAACTTTAATTTTTTACTTTCCCGCGAATCATCCACGACTAATACACAAGTTCTGCAAATGCCGAGGCCAGCAGAAGACGCGAGGGTTTAAGCAAGAGGCGACATCACTTCTGTAAAACCTTATCAAAATAACAAACAGTCGTGTGGCTTCGAATAGAAGGGGAAAAAAAATTCGTGTCGCAGTTCATATCCGCCGACCTACTGCGCATGCCCAGCTGTGAGAGAAAAAAAAAAGGAGGAGGGTGGCCGCGGTGTTAGTACTAACAGTGGGCGAAGAGAGCGAGAAGGGCGGGGGGGGGGGGGGGGGGGAGGTCTAGTTTAAAAAAGAAACTTGGCGCACAGATCGCGTGGAGTTGTCAGCCGCTAGCAGATCCTACGGCCCACATCGTTGATTGTAGATCCAGATCTAGACTAGAGTCAAATTGTTTTCGCAACACGGCAGCCATTAAGATTTTTTTTTTAAAATTATTAGGGGAATCCCCTGTTCTTTCAAGTACACTGGCCATTTCCGATATTGATCGCATTAGGCCTATTGTATTACTAAAACTAAAGGTATTTTGAATGTTTGTACAGATAACTTAGCAGATGGCGATCAGTGTAAGAATGTTTCTTAAACCCTTTCACGCAGCACAATTCACAAGATATTTACTCCCCCACCCCGGCCAAAAAAAAATCCCCACCCCCAGTTGTTGACAGTCGTTGACTTATAGCACCATACTGCTGGTAGACAACTTAACTGCGTATTATATTTTAAAATATAAAACTTAAAATAACTTGAATGACTTCTTTGCGAAAAAAAACAACAACCCAACTAAATATAACTTTTATTACATTATAGACAAATTAACTTGAGATGAAGTTTAAACAAATCTCACAATAAATACGTCTATACACTCTGGTATTCTGAAGTCGTCTGGTGTACGTAACTTAGAATACGACAGCGCCGCTTATCTTGCATCATACTACAAAACTAACAATTAATGCTTCCTTTCTTCATCATCAAACAGTCAATTCTCCCTTTCTTCATAATCACCTTGAAAACACACACACCATAAGCCCCCCCCCCCCAGCCAGCCAGCTGCTAGGGGATTGAGGGACCGCTGTAAGATCCCAAAGTGGGGTCAGCGGAAGAGCTCCAGCGACAAGCGTTTTCCTGCTTTATGAGAACCAGAAATGCATTCGTCTCGCGTGCACAACACAATACTTATAAAAAGAAGAAAAAAAAAGTGATAAGTAGTAAGGGGTGGGCGGATCGATTTTAAATTGTTTTCCTGGACCCTGAGCTGAAGAAACACATTCTCATGACATCTAGAGTGCACTATTCATCCTAGTTCGACAGAAATATCCTTGGCCAGATTTATTAAAGTAAAAAAAAAAAAGTGAAGCTCAGGCCCAATACTATAATGAGATATTCGTTGTAAATAAGATCATCTTCGTCTTAAGTAGCGGACCTTTGTCGTGAGTAATTCGACCTTTCATTCACGAGAAAGTCGACAAATTGTGTAGAATACACATGCACACACACAGAAACACTCAAGCAGAATGCAGAAAAAAAAGCTTGAGATTATCTTATCTTATCTTATAAAATACAGACGTTACTTCAAAAGACACAATAATTACGTCCGACGCGTGTCCCTGATTCAATCTAGTCATGCATGTTAATCAATGACTTAAACTCTGCCATGTCGTTGGTTTTCCTAGCTGACTCAGGCAACCCATTCCATGCCGTAATAGCACTAGGGAAGAAGAAGAGATTTCAGTTAATGCTTTCGAAAGATAATTTTTTTTTTCGAGTAACATGACGTCACGTTTATGAACACGTTCGCCAGAAATCTCGCCAATGCTAGCGGCTAGAGGGCGCTGCTGTCAACTCTTGGCTTAGCAGACGTCACCCCAAGCTCAAGCACTTTTGACGCTTTCAGACCGCTGGACCGTGGAGTGTGACTTCAACAATGTCACTGCCTGCAAACGCACCCCACGGGGCGCCAGTAGTGGAAGAACTGTCGAGAGGGGGGAGGGGGACTACATCATCAGCTACAAGTACACTGGTTCAAGTTTTTGTGTGTGTGTTTTTTTACACCAAAAACAGAAAACGTGGGGAAAAAATGTAGCAAGGCATTTAAGAAAAAATGGAGAAGGCCGTAACAGTCAAGTAGAAAGGAACACCTTCTGTCTCTATCTAGAGATTCTATTCTTCCAGTCAAGTAGAAGGGAACACCTTCTCTCTCTATCTAGAGATTCTATTCTTCCAGTCAAGTAGAAGGGAACACCTTCTGTCTCTATCTAGAGATTCTATTCTTCCAGTCAAGTAGAAGGGAACCCCTTCTGTCTCTATCTAGAGATTCTATTCTTCCAGTCAAGTAGAAGGGAACACCTTCTGTCTCTATCTAGAGATTCTATTCTTCCAGTCAAGTAGAAGGGAACACCTTCTGTCTCTATCTAGAGATTCTATTCTTCCAGTCAAGTAGAAGGGGACACCTTCTGTCTCTATCTAGAGATTCTATTCTTACAGTCAAGTAGAAGGGAACACCTTTTGTCTCTATCTAGAGATTTAATTCTTCCAGTCAAGTAGAAGGGGACACCTTCTGTCTCTATCTAGAGATTCTGTTCTTACAGTCAAGTAGAAGGGAACACCTTCTGTCTCTATCTAGAGATTCTATTTTTCCAGTCAAGTAGAAGGGAACACCTTCTGTCTCTATCTAGAGATTCTATTCTTCCAGTCAAGTAGAAGGGAACACCTTCTGTCTCTATCTAGAGATTCTATTCTTCCAGTCAAGTAGAAGGGGACACCTTCTGTCTCTATCTAGAGATTCTATTCTTACAGTCAAGTAGAAGGGAACACCTTCTGTCTCTAGCTAGAGATTCTATTCTTACAGTCAAGTAGAAGGGAACACCTTCTGTCTCTATCTAGAGATTTAATTCTTCCAGTCCAGTAGAAGGGAACACCTTCTGTCTCTATCTAGAGATTCTATTCTTCCAGTCAAGTAGAAGGGAACACCTTCTGTCTCTATCTAGAGATTCTATTTTTCCAGTCAAGTAGAAGGGAACACCTTCTGTCTCTAGCTAGAGATTCTATTCTTCCAGTCAAGTAGAAGGGAACACCTTCTGTCTCTATCTAGAGATTCCATTTTTCCAGTCAAGTAGAAGGGAACACCTTCTGTCTCTATCTAGAGATTCTGTTCTTACAGTCAAGTAGAAGGGAACACCTTCTGTCTCTAGCTAGAGATTCTATTCTTCCAGTCAAGTAGAAGGGGACACCGTCTGTCTCTAGATAGAGATTCTATTCTTCCAGTCAAGAAGCAGGGGACACCTTCTGTCTCTATCTAGAGATTCTATTCTTCCAGACAAGTAGAAGGGAACACCTTCTGTCTCTATCTAGAGATTCTATTCTTCCAGTCAAGTAGAAGGGGACACCTTCTGTCTCTATCTAGAAATTCTATTCTTCCAGTCAAGTAGAAGGGGACACCTTCTGTCTCTATCTAGAGATTCTATTCTTACAGTCAAGTAGAAGGGAACACCTTCTGTCTCTATCTAGAGATTCTATTCTTACAGTCAAGTAGAAGGGAACACCTTTTGTCTCTATCTAGAGATTTAATTCTTCCAGTCAAGTAGAAGGGGACACCTTCTGTCTCTATCTAGAGATTCTGTTCTTACAGTCAAGTAGAAGGGAACACCTTCTGTCTCTATCTAGAGATTCTATTTTTCCAGTCAAGTAGAAGGGAACACCTTCTGTCTCTATCTAGAGATTCTATTCTTCCAGTCAAGTAGAAGGGAACACCTTCTGTCTCTATCTAGAGATTCTATTCTTCCAGTCAAGTAGAAGGGGACACCTTCTGTCTCTATCTAGAGATTCTATTCTTACAGTCAAGTAGAAGGGAACACCTTCTGTCTCTAGCTAGAGATTCTATTCTTACAGTCAAGTAGAAGGGAACACCTTCTGTCTCTATCTAGAGATTTAATTCTTCCAGTCCAGTAGAAGGGAACACCTTCTGTCTCTATCTAGAGATTCTATTCTTCCAGTCAAGTAGAAGGGAACACCTTCTGTCTCTATCTAGAGATTCTATTTTTCCAGTCAAGTAGAAGGGAACACCTTCTGTCTCTAGCTAGAGATTCTATTCTTCCAGTCAAGTAGAAGGGAACACCTTCTGTCTCTATCTAGAGATTCTATTTTTCCAGTCAAGTAGAAGGGAACACCTTCTGTCTCTATCTAGAGATTCTGTTCTTACAGTCAAGTAGAAGGGAACACCTTCTGTCTCTATCTAGAGATTCTATTCTTCCAGTCAAGTAGAATGGAACACCTTCTGTCTCTATCTAGAGATTCTATTCTTCCAGTCAAGTAGAAGGGAACACCTTCTCTCTCTATCTAGAGATTCTATTCTTCCAGTCAAGTAGAAGGGAACACCTTCTGTCTCTATCTAGAGATTCTATTCTTCCAGTCAAGTAGAAGGGAACCCCTTCTGTCTCTATCTAGAGATTCTATTCTTCCAGTCAAGTAGAAGGGAACACCTTCTGTCTCTATCTAGAGATTCTATTCTTCCAGTCAAGTAGAAGGGAACACCTTCTGTCTCTATCTAGAGATTCTATTCTTCCAGTCAAGTAGAAGGGGACACCTTCTGTCTCTATCTAGAGATTCTATTCTTACAGTCAAGTAGAAGGGAACACCTTTTGTCTCTATCTAGAGATTTAATTCTTCCAGTCAAGTAGAAGGGGACACCTTCTGTCTCTATCTAGAGATTCTGTTCTTACAGTCAAGTAGAAGGGAACACCTTCTGTCTCTATCTAGAGATTCTATTTTTCCAGTCAAGTAGAAGGGAACACCTTCTGTCTCTATCTAGAGATTCTATTCTTCCAGTCAAGTAGAAGGGAACACCTTCTGTCTCTATCTAGAGATTCTATTCTTCCAGTCAAGTAGAAGGGGACACCTTCTGTCTCTATCTAGAGATTCTATTCTTACAGTCAAGTAGAAGGGAACACCTTCTGTCTCTAGCTAGAGATTCTATTCTTACAGTCAAGTAGAAGGGAACACCTTCTGTCTCTATCTAGAGATTTAATTCTTCCAGTCCAGTAGAAGGGAACACCTTCTGTCTCTATCTAGAGATTCTATTCTTCCAGTCAAGTAGAAGGGAACACCTTCTGTCTCTATCTAGAGATTCTATTTTTCCAGTCAAGTAGAAGGGAACACCTTCTGTCTCTAGCTAGAGATTCTATTCTTCCAGTCAAGTAGAAGGGAACACCTTCTGTCTCTATCTAGAGATTCCATTTTTCCAGTCAAGTAGAAGGGAACACCTTCTGTCTCTATCTAGAGATTCTGTTCTTACAGTCAAGTAGAAGGGAACACCTTCTGTCTCTAGCTAGAGATTCTATTCTTCCAGTCAAGTAGAAGGGGACACCGTCTGTCTCTAGATAGAGATTCTATTCTTCCAGTCAAGAAGCAGGGGACACCTTCTGTCTCTATCTAGAGATTCTATTCTTCCAGACAAGTAGAAGGGAACACCTTCTGTCTCTATCTAGAGATTCTATTCTTCCAGTCAAGTAGAAGGGGACACCTTCTGTCTCTATCTAGAAATTCTATTCTTCCAGTCAAGTAGAAGGGGACACCTTCTGTCTCTATCTAGAGATTCTATTCTTACAGTCAAGTAGAAGGGAACACCTTCTGTCTCTATCTAGAGATTCTATTCTTACAGTCAAGTAGAAGGGAACACCTTTTGTCTCTATCTAGAGATTTAATTCTTCCAGTCAAGTAGAAGGGGACACCTTCTGTCTCTATCTAGAGATTCTGTTCTTACAGTCAAGTAGAAGGGAACACCTTCTGTCTCTATCTAGAGATTCTATTTTTCCAGTCAAGTAGAAGGGAACACCTTCTGTCTCTATCTAGAGATTCTTTTCTTCCAGTCAAGTAGAAGGGAACACCTTCTGTCTCTATCTAGAGATTCTATTCTTCCAGTCAAGTAGAAGGGGACACCTTCTGTCTCTATCTAGAGATTCTATTCTTACAGTCAAGTAGAAGGGAACACCTTCTGTCTCTAGCTAGAGATTCTATTCTTACAGTCAAGTAGAAGGGAACACCTTCTGTCTCTATCTAGAGATTTAATTCTTCCAGTCCAGTAGAAGGGAACACCTTCTGTCTCTATCTAGAGATTCTATTCTTCCAGTCAAGTAGAAGGGAACACCTTCTGTCTCTATCTAGAGATTCTATTTTTCCAGTCAAGTAGAAGGGAACACCTTCTGTCTCTAGCTAGAGATTCTATTCTTCCAGTCAAGTAGAAGGGAACACCTTCTGTCTCTATCTAGAGATTCCATTTTTCCAGTCAAGTAGAAGGGAACACCTTCTGTCTCTATCTAGAGATTCTGTTCTTACAGTCAAGTAGAAGGGAACACCTTCTGTCTCTAGCTAGAGATTCTATTCTTCCAGTCAAGTAGAAGGGGACACCGTCTGTCTCTAGATAGAGATTCTATTCTTCCAGTCAAGAAGCAGGGGACACCTTCTGTCTCTATCTAGAGATTCTATTCTTCCAGACAAGTAGAAGGGAACACCTTCTGTCTCTATCTAGAGATTCTATTCTTCCAGTCAAGTAGAAGGGGACACCTTCTGTCTCTATCTAGAAATTCTATTCTTCCAGTCAAGTAGAAGGGGACACCTTCTGTCTCTATCTAGAGATTCTATTCTTACAGTCAAGTAGAAGGGAACACCTTCTGTCTCTATCTAGAGATTCTATTCTTACAGTCAAGTAGAAGGGAACACCTTTTGTCTCTATCTAGAGATTTAATTCTTCCAGTCAAGTAGAAGGGGACACCTTCTGTCTCTATCTAGAGATTCTGTTCTTACAGTCAAGTAGAAGGGAACACCTTCTGTCTCTATCTAGAGATTCTATTTTTCCAGTCAAGTAGAAGGGAACACCTTCTGTCTCTATCTAGAGATTCTATTCTTCCAGTCAAGTAGAAGGGAACACCTTCTGTCTCTATCTAGAGATTCTATTCTTCCAGTCAAGTAGAAGGGGACACCTTCTGTCTCTATCTAGAGATTCTATTCTTACAGTCAAGTAGAAGGGAACACCTTCTGTCTCTAGCTAGAGATTCTATTCTTACAGTCAAGTAGAAGGGAACACCTTCTGTCTCTATCTAGAGATTTAATTCTTCCAGTCCAGTAGAAGGGAACACCTTCTGTCTCTATCTAGAGATTCTATTCTTCCAGTCAAGTAGAAGGGAACACCTTCTGTCTCTATCTAGAGATTCTATTTTTCCAGTCAAGTAGAAGGGAACACCTTCTGTCTCTAGCTAGAGATTCTATTCTTCCAGTCAAGTAGAAGGGAACACCTTCTGTCTCTATCTAGAGATTCTATTTTTCCAGTCAAGTAGAAGGGAACACCTTCTGTCTCTATCTAGAGATTCTGTTCTTACAGTCAAGTAGAAGGGAACACCTTCTGTCTCTATCTAGAGATTCTATTCTTCCAGTCAAGTAGAATGGAACACCTTCTGTCTCTATCTAGAGATTCTATTCTTCCAGTCAAGTAGAAGGGAACACCTTCTCTCTCTATCTAGAGATTCTATTCTTCCAGTCAAGTAGAAGGGAACACCTTCTGTCTCTATCTAGAGATTCTATTCTTCCAGTCAAGTAGAAGGGAACCCCTTCTGTCTCTATCTAGAGATTCTATTCTTCCAGTCAAGTAGAAGGGAACACCTTCTGTCTCTATCTAGAGATTCTATTCTTCCAGTCAAGTAGAAGGGAACACCTTCTGTCTCTATCTAGAGATTCTATTCTTCCAGTCAAGTAGAAGGGGACACCTTCTGTCTCTATCTAGAGATTCTATTCTTACAGTCAAGTAGAAGGGAACACCTTTTGTCTCTATCTAGAGATTTAATTCTTCCAGTCAAGTAGAAGGGGACACCTTCTGTCTCTATCTAGAGATTCTGTTCTTACAGTCAAGTAGAAGGGAACACCTTCTGTCTCTATCTAGAGATTCTATTTTTCCAGTCAAGTAGAAGGGAACACCTTCTGTCTCTATCTAGAGATTCTATTCTTCCAGTCAAGTAGAAGGGAACACCTTCTGTCTCTATCTAGAGATTCTATTCTTCCAGTCAAGTAGAAGGGGACACCTTCTGTCTCTATCTAGAGATTCTATTCTTACAGTCAAGTAGAAGGGAACACCTTCTGTCTCTAGCTAGAGATTCTATTCTTACAGTCAAGTAGAAGGGAACACCTTCTGTCTCTATCTAGAGATTTAATTCTTCCAGTCCAGTAGAAGGGAACACCTTCTGTCTCTATCTAGAGATTCTATTCTTCCAGTCAAGTAGAAGGGAACACCTTCTGTCTCTATCTAGAGATTCTATTTTTCCAGTCAAGTAGAAGGGAACACCTTCTGTCTCTAGCTAGAGATTCTATTCTTCCAGTCAAGTAGAAGGGAACACCTTCTGTCTCTATCTAGAGATTCCATTTTTCCAGTCAAGTAGAAGGGAACACCTTCTGTCTCTATCTAGAGATTCTGTTCTTACAGTCAAGTAGAAGGGAACACCTTCTGTCTCTAGCTAGAGATTCTATTCTTCCAGTCAAGTAGAAGGGGACACCGTCTGTCTCTAGATAGAGATTCTATTCTTCCAGTCAAGAAGCAGGGGACACCTTCTGTCTCTATCTAGAGATTCTATTCTTCCAGACAAGTAGAAGGGAACACCTTCTGTCTCTATCTAGAGATTCTATTCTTCCAGTCAAGTAGAAGGGGACACCTTCTGTCTCTATCTAGAAATTCTATTCTTCCAGTCAAGTAGAAGGGGACACCTTCTGTCTCTATCTAGAGATTCTATTCTTACAGTCAAGTAGAAGGGAACACCTTCTGTCTCTATCTAGAGATTCTATTCTTACAGTCAAGTAGAAGGGAACACCTTTTGTCTCTATCTAGAGATTTAATTCTTCCAGTCAAGTAGAAGGGGACACCTTCTGTCTCTATCTAGAGATTCTGTTCTTACAGTCAAGTAGAAGGGAACACCTTCTGTCTCTATCTAGAGATTCTATTTTTCCAGTCAAGTAGAAGGGAACACCTTCTGTCTCTATCTAGAGATTCTATTCTTCCAGTCAAGTAGAAGGGAACACCTTCTGTCTCTATCTAGAGATTCTATTCTTCCAGTCAAGTAGAAGGGGACACCTTCTGTCTCTATCTAGAGATTCTATTCTTACAGTCAAGTAGAAGGGAACACCTTCTGTCTCTAGCTAGAGATTCTATTCTTACAGTCAAGTAGAAGGGAACACCTTCTGTCTCTATCTAGAGATTTAATTCTTCCAGTCCAGTAGAAGGGAACACCTTCTGTCTCTATCTAGAGATTCTATTCTTCCAGTCAAGTAGAAGGGAACACCTTCTGTCTCTATCTAGAGATTCTATTTTTCCAGTCAAGTAGAAGGGAACACCTTCTGTCTCTAGCTAGAGATTCTATTCTTCCAGTCAAGTAGAAGGGAACACCTTCTGTCTCTATCTAGAGATTCTATTTTTCCAGTCAAGTAGAAGGGAACACCTTCTGTCTCTATCTAGAGATTCTGTTCTTACAGTCAAGTAGAAGGGAACACCTTCTGTCTCTATCTAGAGATTCTATTCTTCCAGTCAAGTAGAATGGAACACCTTCTGTCTCTATCTAGAGATTCTATTCTTCCAGTCAAGTAGAAGGGAACACCTTCTGTCTCTATCTAGAGATTCTATTCTTCCAGTCAAGTAGAAGGGAACACCTTCTGTCTCTATCTAGAGATTCTATTCTTCCAGTCAAGTAGAAGGGAACACCTTCTGTCTCTATCTAGAGATTCTATTCTTCCAGTCAAGTAGAAGGGAACACCTTCTGTCTCTATCTAGAGATTCTATTCTTCCAGTCAAGTAGAAGGGAACACCTTCTGTCTCTATCTAGAGATTCTATTCTTCCAGTCAAGACAGAAGGGAACACCTTCTGTCTCTATCTAGAGATTCTATTCTTCCAGTCAAGTAGAAGGGAACACCTTCTGTCTCTATCTAGAGATTCTATTCTTACAGTCAAGTAGAAGGGAACACCTTTTGTCTCTATCTAGAGATTTAATTCTTCCAGTCAAGTAGAAGGGGACACCTTCTGTCTCTATCTAGAGATTCTGTTCTTACAGTCAAGTAGAAGGGAACACCTTCTGTCTCTATCTAGAGATTCTATTTTTCCAGTCAAGTAGAAGGGAACACCTTCTGTCTCTATCTAGAGATTCTATTCTTCCAGTCAAGTAGAAGGGAACACCTTCTGTCTCTATCTAGAGATTCTATTCTTCCAGTCAAGTAGAAGGGGACACCTTCTGTCTCTATCTAGAGATTCTATTCTTACAGTCAAGTAGAAGGGAACACTATCTGTCTCTAGCTAGAGATTCTATTCTTACAGTCAAGTAGAAGGGAACACCTTCTGTCTCTATCTAGAGATTTAATTCTTCCAGTCCAGTAGAAGGGAACACCTTCTGTCTCTATCTAGAGATTCTATTCTTCCAGTCAAGTAGAAGGGAACACCTTCTGTCTCTATCTAGAGATTCTATTTTTCCAGTCAAGTAGAAGGGAACACCTTCTGTCTCTAGCTAGAGATTCTATTCTTCCAGTCAAGTAGAAGGGAACACCTTCTGTCTCTATCTAGAGATTCTATTTTTCCAGTCAAGTAGAAGGGAACACCTTCTGTCTCTATCTAGAGATTCTGTTCTTACAGTCAAGTATAAGGGAACACCTTCTGTCTCTATCTAGAGATTCTATTCTTCCAGTCAAGTAGAATGGAACACCTTCTGTCTCTATCTAGAGATTCTATTCTTCCAGTCAAGTAGAAGGGAACACCTTCTGTCTCTATCTAGAGATTCTATTCTTCCAGTCAAGTAGAAGGGAACACCTTCTGTCTCTATCTAGAGATTCTATTCTTCCAGTCAAGTAGAAGGGAACACCTTCTGTCTCTATCTAGAGATTCTATTCTTCCAGTCAAGTAGAAGGGAACACCTTCTGTCTCTATCTAGAGATTCTATTCTTCCAGTCAAGTAGAAGGGAACACCTTCTGTCTCTATCTAGAGATTCTATTCTTCCAGTCAAGACAGAAGGGAACACCTTCTGTCTCTATCTAGAGATTCTATTCTTCCAGTCAAGTAGAAGGGAACACCTTCTGTCTCTATCTAGAGATTCTATTTTTCCAGTCAAGTAGAAGGGGACACCTTCTGTCTCTATCTAGAGATTCTATTCTTCCAGTCAAGTAGAAGAGAACACCTTCTGTCTCTATCTAGAGATTCTATTCTTCCAGTCAAGTAGAAGGGAACACCTTCTGTCTCTATCTAGAGATTCTATTCTTCCAGTCAAGTAGAAGGGGACACCTTCTGTCTCTATCTAGAGATTCTATTCTTCCAGTCAAGTAGAAGGGAACACCTTCTGTCTCTATCTAGAGATTCTATTCTTCCAGTCAAGTAGAAGGGGACACCTACTGTCTCTATCTAGAGATTCTATTCTTCCAGTCAAGTAGAAGGGGACACCTTCTGTCTCTATCTAGAGATTCTATTCTTCCAGTCAAGTAGAAGGGAACACCTTCTGTCTCTATCTAGAGATTCTTTTCTTCCAGTCAAGACAGAAGGGAACACCTTCTGTCTCTATCTAGAGATTCTATTCTTCCAGTCAAGTAGAAGGGAACACCTTCTGTCTCTATCTAGAGATTCTATTCTTCCAGTCAAGTAGAAGGGAACACTTTCTGTCTCTATCTAGAGATTCTATTCTTCCAGTCAAGTAGAAGGGAAAACCTTCTGTCTCTATCTAGAGATTCTATTCTTCCAGTCAAGACAGAAGGGAACACCTTCTGTCTCTATCTAGAGATTCTATTCTTCCAGTCAAGTAGAAGGGAACACCTTCTGTTATTATCTAGAGATTCTATTCTTCCAGTCAAGTAGAAGGGAACACCTTCTGTCTCTATCTAGAGATTCTATTCTTCCAGTCAAGTAGAAGGGGACACCTTCTGTCTTTATCTAGAGATTCTATTCTTCCAGTCAAGTAGAAGGGAACACCTTCTTTCTCTATCTAGAGATTCTATTCTTCCAGTCAAGTAGAAGGGAACACCTTCTGTCTCTAGCTAGAGATTCTATTCATCCAGACAAGTATAAGGGGACACCTTCTGTCTCTATCTAGAGATTCTATTCTTCCAGTCAAGTAGAAGGGAACACCTTCTGTCTCTAGCTAGAGATTCTATTCTTCCAGTCAAGTAGAAGGGAACATTTTCTGTCTCTATCTAGAGATTCTATTCTTCCAGTCAAGTAGAAGGGAATACCTTCTGTCTCTAGCTAAAGATTCTATTCTTCCAGTCAAGTAGAAGTGAACACCTTCTGTCTCTATCTAGAGATTCTATTCTTCCAGTCAAGTAGAAGGGAACACCTTCTGTCTCTATCTAGAGATTCTATTCTTCCAGTCAAGTAGAAGGGAACACCTTCTGTTATTATCTAGAGATTCTATTCTTCCAGTCAAGTAGAAGGGAACACCTTCTGTCTCTATCTAGAGATTCTATTCTTCCAGTCAAGTAGAAGGGAACACCTTCTGTCTCTATCTAGAGATTCTATTCTTCCAGTCAAGTAGAAGGGAACACCTTCTGTCTCTATCTAGAGATTCTATTCTTCCAGTCAAGTAGAAGGGAACACCTTCTGTCTCTATCTAGAGATTCTATTCTTCCAGTCAAGTAGAAGGGAACACCTTCTGTCTCTATCTAGAGATTCTATTCTTCCAGTCAAGTAGAAGGGAACACCTTCTGTTATTATCTAGAGATTCTATTCTTCCAGTCAAGTAGAAGGGAACACCTTCTGTCTCTATCTAGAGATTCTATTCTTCCAGTCAAGTAGAAGTGAACACCTTCTGTCTCTATCTAGAGATTCTATTCTTCCAGTCAAGTAGAAGGGAACACCTTCTGTTATTATCTAGAGATTCTATTCTTCCAGTCAAGTAGAAGGGAACACCTTCTGTCTCTATCTAGAGATTCTATTCTTCCAGTCAAGTAGAAGGGAACACCTTCTGTCTCTATCTAGAGATTCTATTCTTCCAGTCAAGTAGAAGGGAACACCTTCTGTCTCTATCTAGAGATTCTATTCTTCCAGTCAAGTAGAAGGGAACACCTTCTGTCTCTATCTAGAGATTCTATTCTTCCAGTCAAGTAGAAGGGAACACCTTCTGTCTCTATCTAGAGATTCTATTCTTCCAGTCAAGTAGAAGGGAACACCTTCTGTCTCTATCTAGAGATTCTATTCTTCCAGTCAAGTAGAAGGGAACACCTTCTGTCTCTATCTAGAGATTCTATTCTTCCAGTCAAGTAGAAGGGGACACCTTCTGTCTCTATCTAGAGATTCTATTCTTCCAGTCAAGTAGAAGGGGACACCTTCTGTCTCTATCTAGAGATTCTATTCTTCCAGTCAAGTAGAAGGGGACACCTTCTGTCTCTATCTAGAGATTCTATTCTTCCAGTCAAGTAGAAGGGGACACCTACTGTCTCTATCTAGAGATTCTATTCTTCCAGTCAAGTAGAAGGGAACACCTTCTGTCTCTATCTAGAGATTCTATTCTTCCAGTCAAGTAGAAGGGAACACCTTCTGTCTCTATCTAGAGATTCTATTCTTCCAGTCAAGTAGAAGGGAACACCTTCTGTCTCTATCTAGAGATTCTATTCTTCCAGTCAAGTAGAAGGGGACACCTTCTGTCTCTATCTAGAGATTCTATTCTTCCAGTCAAGTAGAAGGGGACACCTTCTGTCTCTATCTAGAGATTCTATTCTTCCAGTCAAGTAGAAGGGGACACCTTCTGTCTCTATCTAGAGATTCTATTCTTCCAGTCAAGTAGAAGGGGACACCTTCTGTCTCTAGCTAGAGATTCTATTCTTCCAGTCAAGTAGAAGGGAACACCTTCTGTCTCTATCTAGAGATTCTATTCTTCCAGTCAAGTAGAAGGGAACACCTTCTGTCTCTATCTAGAGATTCTATTCTTCCAGTCAAGTAGAAGGGAACACCTTCTGTCTCTATCTAGAGATTCTATTCTTCCAGTCAAGTAGAAGGGAACACCTTCTGTCTCTATCTAGAGATTCTATTCTTCCAGTCAAGTAGAAGGGAACACCTTCTGTCTCTATCTAGAGATTCTATTCTTCCAGTCAAGTAGAAGGGAACACCTTCTGTCTCTATCTAGAGATTCTATTCTTCCAGTCAAGTAGAAGGGAACACCTTCTGTCTCTATCTAGAGATTCTATTCTTCCAGTCAAGTAGAAGGGAACACTTTCTGTCTCTAGCTAGAGATTCTATTCTTCCAGTCAAGTAGAAGGGAACACCTTCTGTCTCTATCTAGAGATTCTATTCTTCCAGTCAAGTAGAAGGGAACACCTTCTGTCTCTATCTAAAGATTCTATTCTTCCAGTCAAGTAGAAGGGAACACCTTCTGTCTCTATCTAGAGATTCTATTCTTCCAGTCAAGTAGAAGGGAACACCTTCTGTCTCTATCTAGAGATTCTATTCTTCCAGTCAAGTAGAAGGGAACACCTTCTGTCTCTATCTAGAGATTCTATTCTTCCAGTTAAGTAGAAGGGAACACCTTCTGTCTCTATCTAGAGATTCTATTCTTCCAGTCAAGTAGAAGGGAACACCTTCTGTCTCTAGCTAAAGATTCTATTCTTCCAGTCAAGTAGAAGGGAACACCTTCTGTCTCTATCTAGAGATTCTATTCTTCCAGTCAAGTAGAAGGGAACACCTTCTGTCTCTATCTAGAGATTCTATTCTTCCAGTCAAGTAGAAGGGAATACCTTCTGTCTCTAGCTAAAGATACTATTCTTCCAGTCAAGTAGAAGGGAACACCTTCTGTCTCTATCTAGAGATTCTATTCTTTCAGTCACTTGAATGATAAAAGGGGAAACAAAATGATCATGTCAAGGTCAGTGTTTCTCAAACTAACCAGCGGCGGCCCCCATTCCTTTCTAAACGAAAATAATTTGCTAGAGCCCCTTTGAGTATGATGTGGTCTGGAAGTGCAGTGTCGGCTCTCACCTAGGTGGGGTCCGGGAGGGTTTTGAAAAATGTATTGAAAAAGAATAGAAAAGAAAGAGAACTATTGATATAACAAACAAGTTTCCTGTATTTCGTTGAATGCATATATACAATGTGTGAGCAATACAAATGTACGTAATCAGTGCTCAGCTCGTGCTATTACTCTTTTTTTTTCTACAAAAGTGTGTAGATAATTTGCTAGCTTTTTGTATACTAAAACTAACATTATTGCTGGAGATAGTATTGGAGAGGCAGAGGTATCATTGGAGAGGCAGAGGTTTTATTGGAAAGGCAGAGGTATCATTGGAGAGGCAGAGGTTTTATTGGAGAGGCAGAGGTTTTATTGGAAAGGCAGAGGTATCATTGGAGAGGCAGAGGTTTTATTGGAGAGGCAGAGGTTTTATTGAGCAGCAGAGGTTTCATCGAAAAGGCAGAGGTTTTATTGGAGAGGCAGATGTTTTATTGAGCAGCAGGGGTTTCATTGGAGAGGCAGAGGTTTTATTGGAGAGGTAGATGTTTCATTGGAGCGGCAGAGGTTTCATTGGAGAGGCAGAGGTTTTATTGGAGAGGTAGATGTTTCATTGGAGCGGCAGAGGTTTCATTGGAGAGGCAGAGGTTTTATTGAAGAAGCACAGGTCTCTTTTGAGATGAAATGACATAAATTGTTTGTTTTTTTTAATTAATCTAACTCACTATCAAAACAGGTCCTCACACTCTGGTGTCCTTGAGTCGTCTCTCAATATTCATAGATTATGACAGAGCCGCTTATCTTGCATCATTCTTCAAAACTAAAAATGTATGTTATTTTTCTTTAAAATCTAACAATTAATGCTCCCTTTCTTCATAATCCCCTTGGAAACACACACTCCATAACCCACCCCCACTGTCAAAACGTCGCGCTTCCGTTATGAGGACGGGGCGCGCATCCCACATTTTGAGAAACGCTGTGTTATATGTGTTATAAGAGTGATGCAAGGCCTGACATCCAGAGTGCACCACCTGTTACGTCACAGTTATTATGTAATCGTATTCAACACATAAAGGCTGGCTTGCATATATAATGACTTCAATCACATTTAAAAAAAAGGTTTATACTGAAATTTAAAAAAATATTTAATGTAAACACACTGAACTGGTTTCTTGTCCTCTGGCCTCATTTCCCTTCCATAACACACCAGTACGGCTCTACCTTCACAACGTAACGGTGGTCTTAGTGACAGAGTACACAATAGAACCAGGGGCGAACTGGCTATGTGGGCATTTGGGCTTTTACCCGGTAGGCTGGCAAGCAAACGGATGATGCCCCAACGTCGAAAGGGGTCGCTTGGAATTGAAGCATGGTCAATAATACAGAAATAAAATTTTAAAATAATTTTCTTTTAGAGAAGGTACATCACATCTGACCTTCGCATTTCCATTGATAGATCTTTTACAGACTTCACAGTCCAATACTAGCCCAATAGATCAAGGTCTGAAAGGGGGACTTTACTTTTACTTACCTATTTAGTACCCTACGATATTTTCCTTAATAATTTTATAACCTTAACCGTAGGACGCTCCACTTGTGAGCTTCAATCCTTAAACTAAAACATATAATCTATATATGGTTGCATGGTCGTGCGGTTTGCGCGCTGGACTGTCGTTCGGACTTATCGGTGGTCCCGGGTACAAACTCCAACCGCTCAGCAAACACAACCATACCAGAGTCTGGATTTGAACTCAAGCCCATTGTAAGATGGCCAAACCGTAACCAAGTGGTTTTAACCTCTCGAGTACACATCACTTGCTTGGAAGGAACTTAAAGTTTGACTAGGCAACAATAATGACAGCAAGGCTCAAGATTTAAATAAGCAAGAGGGAAAAATGTGGAGAGATTATCTGTAGAGAAACTTGGACATCACGCGTTTTCTCTTAAAGTAGAATCTGGCACTCCGTGGGCTGAAGAAGAATCGGCAGTACAAAATCAAAGAAATATCCTGGAGTGGAATTACTATCCAAGTACGATCCATTCTATATTTTGAATAAACCATTTGATTGTCATTGTAAATTAACTTTCACTTTAGACTTAGACTTAACTTAGGCCATCTTAGGCATTTTTAACCTTAAAGTAGAATTAGACTAGACCTTTAAAAACTAAAATCAACAACAGTCATCATGAAATTGCTCTGGCTATTTATCCTAATAATTACTAAATACACACTAGCTGAACACAGAACTAGATCTACCTCAGTCAACACTAAACTTAAAAAGGAAAAAAACAGTCATAATCAATCATCACACTTTAGATCAATGCAACTTCAAAAATAACCTAACATACACATCCATAACATTAAAGAAGATTACCCATCACAAATGGAAGTTCTCAATCAGACACAGTAGAAATAAATACCTATCACTTTTAATATTAATAGCAGGAGATGTAGAGTCAAATCCAGGGCCTAGATCTAAAGATAGATGCAACATCTGCAAAAAAGTATGCACCATGAAACAGAAAGCCATTCAATGTGACACCTGTGATGAATGGTACCATGCATCATGTCTCCATATGAATACACCTGTGTATTATTCCTTAGGCAACAAAGATGCATCATGGCACTGTGTACCGTGTGGGTTACCTCAGTTTACATCAGGACTGTTTGATTCCTTTGATGCGGACACTTCTAACCCATACAACATCCTAAACACCATCACAAAACAAACTCACCAACCACTAGCCAGATCCACTCCTGTTAAACCTAAATCTACTAAAATTAATACAGCAGCCTCACTACACAGACCTGCTAAAGAAGTAATACCAAAATACCTTAAAACCTTAGTAATAAATTTTCAAAGCATTAGGAACAAAACAGCAGACTTAGAAATTTTATTAGAATGTGAGAAACCAGACATAATTGCAGGAACAGAAACTTGGCTACATCCTGAAATTTATAATGCAGAAATTTTCAATAGTGATTATGAAATTTTTAGAAAAGATAGGGCTGATAATCATGGAGGAGTTCTTTTAGCAATAAAAAACACTCTTATAGCAGAAGAAATTACCTTACCTAACTCAAAAAATATAGAATCTACATTTTGTAAAATTAATACAACCTCAACATCCCTAATAATAGGCAGCATTTACAGACCACCAAATTCTAGTTTAGAATACATGCAGGAACTATGTAATCAGATTACTACACTTAAAGAGACAAATAAAAATGCAGTTTTTTGGATTATGGGTGATTTCAACCTACCTGATATAAATTGGAAAACACTAACCATAGATAAACACCAAAACCTTAAGGACATAAATGAGCTTTTCATAGAAACTTTACACAACCTAAGTTTAGATCAAATCATTAAAAAGCCAACTAGATTAAACAACACATTAGATCTCTTCTTAACCAACAGACCTGGATTAGTAGTTGATTATGATATTATCCCTGGTCTATCAGACCATGAGATCATAAAAATACACAGTCAGATAAAAACAGTAGCCAATACAAAAACCAAAAGAAAAATCTTACTCTGGAATAAATGTAACCTAACATAACTACACCAAGCTGCATTAAACTTTCAACAAACATTCTTATTAGAAAAAGACATTAACCAACCAGTCGATGACCTCTGGAATTTCATTAAAAACCATCTTAAAAGCATTATAGAAAATCATATACCAACTAAATACACATCAAACAAAATAAATAAATGCAGGTTTAATAATAGACTAAAGAAGCTTTGTAAACAGAAGGAAAACCTATATAGAAAATTTAAAGAAACCAAGGCAGAAAGAGTTTACAAAAAGTATATAAAAATTAAACACTTAACCCAAAAAGTAAGCAGACAGCTGCAGAGTGAATACATAAACAATGTAATATCTAAAGATAACAACAAAAACCTATGGTCATACATTAAGTCTAAGAAAATGGAAACAACAGGCATAGCGCCATTAAAAGATGAACATAACATAATACATAATGATAATGAAACTAAAGCAAACATCCTAAACAAATACTTTGCATCAGCATTCTCAGCCCCAGGAGACAAATTTGAACCAAGTAGACAACATAGAAGATTTAGTAGTACAAGAAAATGGAATTAAAAAACTATTAGCCAACACCAAACCAAATAAAGCGTCTGGACCTGATGGTATTCCAGCTAGATTACTCAAAGAACTAAGCAATGAGCTAGCCCCAGTGTTCAAAATACTCTTTCAGGCATCGCTTAACCAGGGCAGAGTACCAAAGGACTGGAAAGAAGCTAATGTCACCCCCCTATTTAAAAAAGGAGAAAAATCTGACTCAGGAAACTACAGACCAGTATCACTTACCAGCATCACATGTAAAATCCTAGAACACATAATATGTAGCAACATCATAAACCACTTAGACAAACATAATGTCCTCACCCCATACCAACATGGCTTTAGGAAATATAGATCATGTGAAACACAACTAATAGGACTAATTGATGATTTTTCAAAAGGTTTAGATAATAGTGAACAAATAGATGCTATCTTACTAGATTTTTCCAAGGCTTTTGACAAAGTTCATTACCATAGTTTGCTTAAAAAATTAAAATATTTCGGCATTAACGGTCCACTGCATCAGTGGATTAAAGATTTTCTGATAGGGAGAGAACAAACTGTAATAATAAATGGCTCTAAATCAACACCAATAACAGTAAACTCAGGTGTACCTCAAGGAACAGTCTTGGGTCCACTACTATTTTTAATTTACATAAATGATTTACCAAATTGCATTAGTTCAGGAACAAAAGTCAGATTATTTGCAGACGATTGCATAATATATAGAACAATAAAAACAATACAAGACACAGATATTTTACAAAGAGAATTAGATGAATTACAGAAATGGGAATCAAATTGGAGCATGTCTTTCCACCCAGAAAAATGTCAGTTGTTAAGAGTAACAAAAAAACTAAAACAAATTAATTCAACTTATCTTATTCATGGCAAACCAGTAACACAGACTAAAAACGCAAAATACCTAGGTGTTATAATAAATGAAAAACTGTCATGGAATCCACATATTGATGAAACTATAAAAAAATCAAACAAAGCATTAGGGTTTATTAAAAGAAATTTCTATAAATCAAATAAGAACATAAAACTAAAATGTTATTTAACCTTGGTTAGGCCAATAATAGAATATGCATCCACCGTTTGGGACCCCTCAACTCAAGAAAACATTAAGAAACTGGAACAAACACAAAATAGAGCAATGAGATTCATAACAAACGAATATTCACATTTGACTAGAGTAACACCATTAGTAAAATCACTAAATTTAGGAAGCCTTCAGGACAGAAGACTCAAAAGTAAAGTAGCAATTATACATAAAACACTGAACCATAATCTTCAAATACAAAAACAAAATTTAATAAAATACTCTGAAAGACACAAAAATAAAGGCACATTCCTCGTCCCATATGCTAGGACAAATTTGTACAAATACTCCTTCTTCCCTAGTGCTATTAGAGCATGGAATGAGTTGCCTGAGCTAGCCAGAAAAACCAGTGACTTGGCAGAATTTAAGTCATTGGTTAATATGCATGACTAAATGCATGACGCGTAGGACGTAATCATCTTCTTTTTTGAAGTAACGTCTGTATTATATAAGATAAGATAAGATAAGATCGAAATTTTTCAAAACATACTTCGATGAATAATACGTATAATCAACGATGACGAATTTACGACTCACTAATTTGTTTACATTCGTCAGTAGAAAAATTTGTGGAAAAAAATTTTATCGATAAAATTATCAATAGTTTGCCGGCGAGATAGTACGAGAGATTCACTTGTATTATCTTTAGTGTTAAATCAATTCTTTGCGACATAGCATTGCTTAAATAATGAATACACTTTCTTTCGAAATTAGAAACTTTCTTTTTTGGAGGGCACCATGAGGAACTGCCGCACAGGGCATCAAATACCCTAGCTGAGATGAATGCGTGGGCATTAGTTTTGGAGGAACGATGTCGCCCACACAGCAGTCCTTCCCCCTTCTCGAGGCAGCAGATGTATCCAAGAATAGCAAGTGCCGTTGCAGTTCGGGGTCACCAATGTCTCCGGGTGAAGATTTTAAAATATTTAAAGTGATTAAATTGTAAGTCTATAACTATGTGTGTTTCCGTAGTGTAGTGGTCATCACATCTGCCTAACACGCAGAAGGTCCTGGGTTCGAAACCCAGCGGAAACATGTCCTTTTTTTTTATGGTTTAATATTTTGTTCCTTTAAAAGTTGGAATATTAATTAATAAGTAAAAACTGGCCGTAAAGAAAAGCTAAAAAAAAAAAACAACGTCTAAATAAAAACTTTTTATTCATACCAAATATCTCTGCTGGTTCTGTGTAACCCCATAAAGTACTGCACTCTTTCTTAACCTTTGAACTGAAGACATTGCTTTATTGTTATTTACATGTGAATGCTTTTTTTTGTAGGTCAGATTCCGCAACCTTGTAGAATTATTCAAACACGAATTTGGTGGAGGAAAAGGGGGGGGGGGGGCGGCGCAGTTATTTCTTTGTAAACTATTCGGACCATTGTTTAGACTTTGTTTTCGTTTGATGTCTAAATGACACTAGGTCACGTGATGCCTCGTCACGTCTGCTTTGTTGCACTATTAAACTCAATGTTCCACTACAGGGGCGCGGTCACATTCACTGCCGACACGCTTGTCAAGAAATAAACCGCCGAGTCCATTGAAACAAAATGGTCAGCGCCGCAGTGGCTTCATTTTGCACCCTGGGCCGAAGTTTCGATAGGCTGTGTATAGCACATTATCAGGGACTGGATAGGACTCACTGTTCTAGCACTAGATCCACTTAACGCACAATCTTTTACTCCACACACGTATAGCGTCTTGTCGCAGAGTACCTTGCTGCATAACACGTTGTCGAATAGCATTTTGTATAGCACCTTGTTGTATACCAACTTGTTACATATCACCATGTCGTATAGCACCTTGTTGTATACCAACTTGTTACATATCACCATGTCGTATAGCACCTTGTTGTATACCAACTTGTTGCATATCACCATGTCGTATAGCACCTTGTTGTATACCAACTTGTTGCATATCACCATGTCGTATAGCGCCTTGTTGTATACCAACTTGTTGCATATCACCATGTCGTATAGCACCTTGTTGTAGACCAACTTGTTGCATATCACCATGTCGTATAGCACCTTGTTGTATACCAACTTGCTGCATATCACCATGTCGTATAGCACCTTGTTGTATACCAACTTGCTGCATATCACCATGTCGTATAGCGCCTTGTGGTATAGCAGCTTGTCGTAAAACACCTTGTGGTATAGTGCCTTGTCGTATAGCACCTTGTGATATAGCACCTTGTCGTATAGCTCTTTTTCGCATAGCACCTTATGGTAAAGCACCTTCTCGAAAAGCACCTTGAGGTAAAGCACCTTCTCCTATAGCACCTTGTGGTAAAGCACCTTCTCGTATAGCACCTTGAGGTAAAGCACCTTCTCGTATAGCACCTTGAGGTAAAGCACCTTCTCGTATAGCACTTTGAGGTATAGAAACTTGTTGTAGGTTAGGAATCACTGTACTACAACCACTTGATCCACATTTTTGTTTTTGTTTACATTTCATTCTTCTTCACCTTCTTCTTTATTTCATGTTCACATTTTACTCTCCCTCCCTCCTACCCCCCCCCACTTTATTTTTCATATTTTACTGTCCTCCTTCCTCCCTCCCCATCCCAGTTTCACCCCCCCCCCAACAATTTTCACTTCCTTCCCATGTTTGAACTGTCAGTAAGTCCAAATCTCTAGGGGGTTTTAAGTTTTGTTTATTTTGATTCCAATAACTCAGCTCTAAGATAACCCTAACACCTGGGCGTATTGTCTTTCACGCCCCTAAACTGTTTTCACGAGCGTACCACCTCCCCCCCCCGAAAAAAAAATGCTCGTTACGTGTTGCCTCTTTCAATGTAACATTTTTACATTGCTCTAAATGCCCAGGTAGAAACACTTGAAATTCATGCGCCTATATCTCGTAACGAAGTGGTAATATGGAGGGGAAAATAAAAATGATTTTGTCCAGTTTTCTGTTCTTTCTTCTCCTGAGATAAAGTGTTCCTGCTTTAAGTCTACCCACATTTCTTTGAACTTGATGCGGTTTTTGCGAATTTTGTTTTTTTTCTTCGAAGTTCATAGACTTTTAACGATTGCGGTAATCTATTCAAGCGCAGGTGTTTTACTGGCCACGTCTGAGATAGGCGGAAGACGTTTCGGGACGGCTAATGACATTACTGGCCAGGCGTTGTTTTTTTTTAAAGAGAATATCAACCTTGAATTCAGTTTTAAAATTATGTTTTGTTCTATTTTCAGCTTACGGTCAAGGCTATGATTTAATATAAAGAACATTGTGTTGTTGTTTTTTTTACAACTCTAATATCAACTAACTCTGTCTGTCTGTCTGTCTGCCTGTCTGTCTGTCTGTCTGTCTGGTACACATTTTATGCACGTTTTCCCTCACTTCCGATTCCCGGTTAAAACATGAATAAATAATTAAAAACAAACAAACAGGTTAGTTAATTATCTTATCAATTAAATCATGGCAATTCATTTATTCTGTTTGATATGGAAAAAAAAAGAAATAACTCGTACAGTATTGAGTTTCTTTCACATAGATATTTTTTTACATTGCTTTTTATTTTGAAATTGTGATTAGTTATGTTATGTTTTTTTTTAAATCTCTCTGTTTGTGTTTATATCGGCCTACCAATCTGTCTGTCTGTATATTTGTATGTCATGAATGTATCTATGTGTATGTATGTGTATGTATGTATCAATGTATGTATGTATGTGTGTATGTATGTATGTGTGTGTTTTGATGTTTTACATGTTTCCGATGTTCCTTCAGAGTGGAAGATAGTTTACTTCCTAGTCCAAACCTCCCGCAGGACGACGGGGGATGGGAGCGGGCAGGGTTTGAACCCGGGACCATCGATAAATCCAAACGACAATCCAGCGCGTAAACCGCACGACCAGGCAGCCATCCGTGTGTATGTATGTATGTATGTATGTATGTATGTATGTATGTATGTATGTATGTATGTATGTATGTATGTATGTATGTATGTTTGTATGTATGTATCTCCTCGAAGGTGGATTTTCCATTGACGGCGAAAATAGAACCTAAATAGACCACCGGCGGACAATGTTTATGTCTGCGTTGAATGTAGCATAATATGTAGGTCACTGCAGGGACTGCATAACCACTTGCGATATCGTATTACTTATTCACTTTCAGACGCCTTTTAAATATGTGTGTATTTTTGTATATATGTACGGTTTTTATTTAGAAAAGGGATATAAGTCTTGCAGTATTTAGATATGTACCCGTAAATGTGTTTTTTTTCCCTTATATATTGAAATTTGAAAAAAAAAAGTTTTTTTTTTATGCTTAATTACAATACCCCCCCCCCCCCCCCCGTCTGTATACACAGACATTATCACTGCACGCAACAGGAAAATAACATTTCAGATTTCAGATGTTAATTCTCTGGTCAATGCCGCAACGCTTAATCGCGAAACAAACAAGATCTGTTCAATTAGGGTTCATGTTACTCATGTACCTCGTACCAGCAGAAGTGTAATAACTTAACCGCACGACCTGGTTCCGGCAGGATCAAATACCATATCCCAATTAAGGCCGTTATTGAATGTATATTGATTGCTGATAGGCATAGATTCAAAACTGACCTTTTCATTAAATCCAGATAGTAGTAGTTTATTGCCAGATCACTACGGGAGGACTAGTTCTTTCCGCTTTGATTCCCAATCGGAGTCCATTCTCGTGATAGGATTATCCAAAAAATCCAAATAGTTAACCTCCATTTTGATTTGAAGCTACTATTTTTATGTTTAATTGTAAATGTAGTTTTATTTTAAATATCAACATTAAATATATATGGCTCCTTTGGTCTCGAAAGGCAATGGATGCGCCCAAATGAGTCACTGGTTTTGGCTTAATCTTGAGACGGACAGAATCTGGTGTGGCTAATCAAGCCAATTCTAGAACGGCAGACTTTGCCACAATTCGTACATGTGTATGCCTCTGATTTAGGGCTAGCGGACAGGGCAGCTTTCTTTTTTTCCCTCTTGATTAAGGCCGCTTCAATTCTTTTGTTCTCAGCAAGGGTTGTCCCAGCATGCACAGTCTGTCTCCATGCACTCCGGTCTTTGGCTATGTTTTCCCACATACTTTCACTGATGCTTGTGGCTCTCATGTCTCGCTTGCAGACATCTCTATATGTTAGGTCTTGGGCGGCCCTTGGGTTTGACTCCTTCCACAAGCTTAGCATATAAGACATCTTTCGGGATTCTACCATCTGGCATGCGGGTGACATGTCCGAGCCAGCGTAATCTTCTTTGTGTCAGGAGAGCATACATGCTGTTCATATTGGCCAATATGCGGTTTTTGCGAATTTTGTTTTCTTTCTTCAAACAACATTCTTCTTCAACATTATTATTTGCCTAATTCACTACAAAATGAAAGTTTTGTTCCTTGTATATCTGCCATTAAGTGTGTGTGTTTTTTTTTCTATTGTGATGCTAAGAAGCGCTTGGTTGGTGACTATGCAGTGTAAATAATGCAAGATAAGATAAGATTTTGTTTAAAATACCATTTTATATTATTACTCAAGTCTACTATGTTTATTTCCTTTTATCTAAAGTTAACTTTGTCTATATTGTAATAAATGTTATATATAGATTTATTACTCAAATTATTTCAAGTTTTATAAGACAAGATATAACACGCCTACAGTAGTTAAGTTGTGTACCAGCAGTTTGGTGCTACAAGTCAACGGTCGTCAACAGCAATGTGTCATCTAGATTCTAGCTCTATAAGGTTTTTTGTTTTTTCCCTTTTTCTTGACTATTATATTATTAGCTGTTTTATGTTGTTTTTTTGTTTTATTTGTTTTTAAGATCTTTTTACAGCTTTTATCAACTCTGTCTGTCTGTCTGGTAAAGAGTTTGTACAGGTTATTTCTCTCACACCCAATCTTGGATCAAGTGGAAATTTTGTACGATTATTTCTAGTACCCGACAAAACGATAATCTATTTGAAAAAAAATAGTTGAATAACTGTTGGAAAATTAATTATTTTGTTTGGAAAGAAACCATACTTGACAGATCTGGCAGTATAAAATGAATTGATGAGGCTTGAGCCTTGAGTGAACACGTTTTTTTTTTGTTATGCATTTAAAAAGCGATCGCGGCAACATCTAGATATCCCATACTTCCCATTCCTTTCTCTTTCCCAACTGGTCCAGACAAGTGAGATAGAAGGCGGAAGAAAGTCCTAGCACGGAGGAAGTGCTCCCGTCGCCTTTGCGTGGCACCTCCGTGGAAACGTCGTCCTGGGAATCTAAGAACGAGAGCAAACAAGGACTCCAATGGTCTACCATAGTTCCGCTCTAGCGCGTGTACTTGCACGTGGTGAGGATGTGAAAAAGGCTTACTACCCCCCCCCCCAAACCCATTGCACCGTTCCCCACCGGAGGTCATATGGTTGGTGGTGAGTCTCCCACGGGAAGCAATGGCACATTATAGGTATATGGAGACGCCCCCCCACGTGGTCTCGGCCTCCGACCTCGCATGGATCGTGGGAACCCATCGCGTTGGCTTAAGGTACAGTGACCCATGACCAAACGGATGTGATTAAATGATCATCTAGTTGTTGGGGTCCTCCATACAGAGGGGTCTGTGAAGAGCCAACTCCCCATCCTGGCCACGGGATAAAATCCTTCCCCGGGTCAAAAGGTTCATTAAAGGTATGCGTTTCATGTCGAGCCTTAAGTGGACATCTCTACGGAGGTCCTCACCAGAGAGGGCTAGTTGGCAGCTACATATCCCGAAGCACTAAGCACGTTTGTACAGGCAATGGCAGAAATCCAAGCACTCCTTTTATGAGAAGTGGTTAAAGTCCTGGGAGGAATCCGACAGTGCACGTGATGTCTGGCAGCATATGCATCGCCCAGATCAGCGGTGGCGGCTGAGGAGGTCAGAACAAGCAATCTTTGCTCTGTGTAGGACGGAGCACCGTTCTGTTGTGGCATACTTCGCCTGGTTCCGTCCGAACAATGACTCCCGATGCCTTCACTGTGGTGAGAGTTTCGAAACAGTGTCGCATTATCTTGTAAGGGTGTCCCCCAGCTAAGGGGGGGGGTGTGACATGTGTGAACAGTCACTAGATCTGTATGGAGGCCACGGGGCATTACACCGTACGGCCCAGTTTCTTGCCAGATCACTACGGGAGGACTAGTTCTTTCCGCTTTGATTCCCAATCGGAGTTCATCCTCGTGATCGGATCCTGACGCATTGAGAAAGCTAAAAGCATGAACAAAAGCAACGGATAAAGAAATATTTCTAATCACACAGATTTATCATTGTAAGTCTAGAATAGTTTAGATCTATAACAAATTAAATCACGTGACTGATCCAAAAAATGTTGATACAATTTACACTTAATATAAGCTTTGTTTTTTAGCATTTTTATGGTGTGTATTTTTTTCTTTCTGTCTTATGCGTTGTATTGTTCACTTAATGCTGTGTGCTGTTCTGTCATGTATTCATACTTCATACGGTGATTTGGCTTAAAAACGGAAGTGAAATATAACGTTTGTGATAAGAGAAGTTTTAATGGGACATTGTCTTTCTCGGCACCGTAATTCCCCTGCACTATTAGACAAGGACAAAGCATAAGAAGTCCTAGGACTAGATTGTCTCATTTCATTTCTTTGTATCTACATTGACCCCAATCCGTACATTAAAGAAAACATGTAACATTTCTTTTATTTTTATTTCAATGCAGTTTGTTAAAAGGGGGCATGGGCGTAGCCAGGGGGGCGTTGGGGTTCAGACCCCCCCGGCCAATGAAACCCCCCCCCCCCCCGCATGATTGATTTTTCGCTTTGATTTTGCTTATTTTAGGTGAGATTTTAAAACTAAACCATCACTTGCCCCAGCGCAGTCAATGGGGTTTTGAGTTTAAAACCCTCTACCAGGGGATTTTGCAGTTAAACCCACCTCTTCTATAAAACAAACAAACAAACCAAAAACAAAAAATAATGCAAACGACAAATTCCAAGAGCGTAGCTAAGAAAGATTTTAGTTTTAAAACCCCCTCCGAAATTTACGATTAAACCCCCTCTTCAATATAAAAAAAGCAAATTACACACTCAAAATTTTATGAGCGTAGCCAAAGTGGGTTTTGAGTTTAAACACCCCCCCTCCAGTGGGGTTTGAAGCTAAAAAATACCTCTTCAATATAATAAAAAAGCAAATTACACACTAAAATTCTTTGAGCGTAGCAAAGCCAAGTGGGGTTTTGAGTTTGAACCCCCCACCTCCAGATGCCTTTTTTTAAATTTAAAAACCCCTCCAGATAGTTTTGAGTTTAAGATCCCCATACAGAGAGTTTTGAGGTTGAAAACCCCCTCAATCAGCCAGAATGTATCTTCTATCAATACCTCAATCAGCCAGAATGTATCTTCTATCAGTACCTCAATCAACCAGAATGTATCTTCTATCAAAGAACATAACAACTCAAGGCTCCAAGTCACGTACACTTATATGTCCAATAAATCAAAACCAATACTGTACAATTGGCAACACGTAAAAATGACTGTACAAATGCTTCACCGTTGATAATTGTACCACCGTATCAGCTCAGTACCTCTGTATCAGCTCAGCTGGCCTATTCGCCTTGTCCTGGACTTGGACTTGATTCTCTGTTCGTGTCTAGAAAGACCTTGCTGAGACTTTTTACATAGTTTGCCATTTATAAATGCTGACTTCGTTTCTGTAAGACATCCAATCTTCCTGTCCATTATTGGGAAGGTTTTAAATTGCAGAAGTTCTCAAATTATTCTGAGCAATAGAATCATTTAGAGAAAATCACCCTTTATCTATTGTACAGTCAAATTTAGTGCTGTGTTTAAACTCCATCTCTCTCTCACTCTCTCTCTCTCTCTCTCTCTCTCTCTCACTCTCTCTCTCTCTCTCACTCTCTGTATCACCCTTACTCTCTCTCCCTGCCTCTCTATTTTCTATTTCACACTGCCTCTCTGTCTATGTATTTTTACTCTCTTTCACTCTGACTCTGCCTGTGTGTCTCTCTCTTTGCCTGTATATGTGTCTCTCTGTCTGAGTATGTGTCTCTCTCTGCCTGTGTGTGTCTCTCTCTGTCTGTGTGTGTGTTTCTCTCTCTGCCTATATGTGTGTCTCTCTGTCTGTGTGTTTGTGTGTCTCTCTGCCTGTGTATGTCTCTCTCTCCCTGCATGTGTGTCTCCCTCTACCTGCCTGTATGGGTGTCTCTCTCTGCCTCTATATGTGTCTCTCTCCCTGCCTGTGTGTGTGTCTCTTTCTGCCTCTGTGAGTGTGTCTCTCTAATTGCCTGTGTTTTTCTCTCTCTACCTATCTCTGTCTCATTCTCTCACACCTTCTCCTCTTATAATAGATTTTGAGAACCTCTGATCTCTAATGTTATAATCACGTGTGCATTTGCGACTTGTAACTCTTTAATTCCATTCACTTGGTGTAAAAAACAACAGCAAAAAAAATGGACCACACATCAAGTTCTGCACTTTTCAAGAAGTCACATCGTTTTCAAATTTCATGACGACTAGTCTATCTATGACGTGACATGACATTTGTGACATAGCTAGAGCCAAGTAACACTGACGTCGCGCAGCGGATCGCGTTTCTAGGATCCTATCTATGTCATATCTGGAATGTAAAGAGACAATGAAAACCATCAAATATGGGCCGATCTGAAATATTGTTTCGTAGACTCACGTTGTCGAAATTAAATAGTAATAATAATAATAATTATAATGATAATAATAATAATAATAGCAGGATGTTCAGCCCTATCAGAATCTGCCTACCTAGCTCGACATAACCAAGTTGCAAAGTTAATACACCAGCACTTGGCTTTGACCGATCAAAACAACAATATACCCCATTGTTATATCAAACGAGGGGATAATAGTAACTGACCTCACAGATACCTTCAATGCCTTTAACATTCCTAGGAACATTCTCGTTGCCTGTCAGAGGCCGGTACTGAAGGACTTCTTATTGTCGCACTCTCTTTCTCGCTTTAACGACCAGCTTAGGCGCCAACTTGATTTAACTGACATAGAAAAGGGGAACATGGTTGCACGCAGCTTCAGAACGAGACTGCGGGATACACATTTGAGTCCATAAGAAAATCCGATACCGAAGACAGACGTAGACGGCGAAAAGAAAATCTAAATTGACCACCGGCGGACAATGATTTTTGGTAAAATATGTAGGTCACAGCTGGAGCTACGTAGCCACGGGAAATACTGCATTCGTCATTAATCTTCGGACTCAAAGACAAACCTTATTATGCTAATTTTAGTGACCAATTCAGAGTTTTATACATTTCATTTACACCTGGGAGAAACTCACACCATTTCCTTACATTGCGGTGACCGCTAAATAGTGTAAAAAAAAAAAAAAAAAAAAAGCCCACAAAGGAGTCCTATGATGATAAAGCTAAAATTGAATAGCGCCAATTCTGAGGTTTCCTTTAAAAAAAATTTATTAAACCGGAAGTGACTTAACACGTGCGTATTGATTGGGAGAGGAGGGCGCCATAAGATTATCAAGGCAAATATTATTTTCTGGAAATTTTCAATTTTAAAGAAATCAAGTTCTGGAAAAAATATTTTTGACACTTATGATATTGACAAACGGAGCGCTGATCTATGCGAGTGCCGTACCAAAAACATTTTGTTGAAAGTAAATAGCCTCCAACCCCGAGTTTCTTACATTTCTATTTTTAACTAGTTTTGTAATATAAAGGGAGCTAAACTGGGGTAAACAATCAAGGAGGTTACATTTAGATGGAGATGGCGGTTGCTATCAAATGTTCATTATCGGTTGAAGCCAGTGGGCGGAGCCTATTCGCCATATTGGTTTACTTAAGACATTCCATCCGTTTTCATTGCGATACCAGTTTTCTAATTCTCGTAACGACTCAAATTAGCCTCGTATTTTGTCATCATGTTTTTTTCTAAACTCCTCTAAGGCCCAAGTTCATATCTGGTGGTCTAGATATTCCAATGGATCAATTACAAAGCGCTGTAGAGCATGTAAAGTGATTTATACGATCACCTGATCGAGGCCTACAAAACCGAAATATAATGATTACATCGAAATTAAGCACTATTGTGGGCTGAAAAAAGCACAAAAATGATTTGCAAGAGGTTTGTTATATTTTTGATACTTTTTACCGCACTGAAATCACCACAAAATTGATAAAATTGAAGTGAAAAGAGTACTACTACCTACTACTAATAATAATGTTACAGTAATACTAACTAATCTTTCCCTAATTAAACTCTGGCCTACATCTAAAATGTTTAGTATGTAAAATGTGGGAAGATACATTTTTAAACAAACATGAAGACATTATATAAGAACACACTGATAAACCATACTGAATATACAAAGTCAATGAGCTAGTGGGAGATAACTAATTATTTACCACTGAAGAGAATTAGTTTTGTATGCACCTGTCTGCTCACAGCACCTTTTTGCATATGATTCCTAAAAGTGTAATGTTTTGCAGCGTAGTGATACCGCACTTGCAGATATTTCTCTGCTATTGCCTTGATGAGTAAAATTACATGGTTTTAGGGTTATGTGAAATATTGTCGAACAAATTTCTCAAAAAAATTGGCAGTGCCCATTACTAGAATTGGGTCGTACCATACATATTGCATACATCCTCCGGTTCTGGTCCGCTCTCCACAAGCTGCCGAAGGCCGCGCTAACTTTCTTTCTTTCTTTTTCTATTCTCTCTTTCTCAACTTCTTTCTTTCTCTCTTTCTCTATTCTGTCACTCTTCTTCTTTCTTTCTCTTTTCTCTCTTTCACATCATCTTTCTTTCTCTATTCTTTCTTTCGCATCATCTTTCTTTCTCTTTTCTCTCTTTCACATCATCTTTATTTCTCTTTTTTCTCTTTCACATCATCTTTCTTTCTCTTTTCTCTCTTTCACACCATTTTTCTTTCTCTTTTCTCTCTTTCACATCATCTTTCTTTCTCTTTTCTCTCTTTCACACCATCTTTCTTTCTTTTTTCTCTCTTTCACATCATCTTTCTTTCTCTTTTCTCTCTTTCACACCATCTTTCTTTCTCTTTTCTCTCTTTCACATCATCTTTCTTTCTCTTTTCTCTCTTTCACATCATCTTTCTTTCTCTTTTCTCTCTTTCACACCATCTTTCTTTTTTCTCTCTTTCACATCATCTTTCTTTCTCTTTTCTCTCTTTCACATCATCTTTCTTTCTCTTTTCTCTCTTTCACATCATCTTTCTTTCTCTTTTCTCTCTTTCACACCATCTTTCTTTCTCTTTTCTCTCTTTCACACCATCTTTCTTTCTCTTTTCTCTCTTTTACACCATCTTTCTTTCTTTTTTCTCTCTTTCACATCATATTTCTTTCTCTTTTCTCTCTTTCACACCATCTTTCTTTCTCTTTTCTCTCTTTCACATCATCTTTCTTTCTCTTTTCTCTCTTTCACATCATCTTTCTTTCTCTTTTCTCTCTTTCACATCATCTTTCTTTCTCTTTTCTCTCTTTCACATCATCTTTCTTTCTCTTTTCTCTCTTTCACACCATCTTTCTTTCTCTTTTCTCTCTTTCACACCATCTTTCTTTCTCTTTTCTATCTTTCACACCATCTTTCTTTCTCTTTTCTATCTTTCTAGTCTTCTTTCTTTATCGTCTCTTTTTTTCTTCAAAAACTTTTTTTTCTCTCTTTCACATCATCTTTCTTTCTCTTTTCACTCTTTCACATCATCTTTCTTTCTCTTTTCTCTCTTTCACACCATCTTTCTTTCTCTTTTCTCTCTTTCACACCATCTTTCTTTCTCTTTTCTATCTTTCTAGTCTTCTTTCTTTATCGTCTCTTTTTTTCTTCAAAAACTTTTTTTTCTCTCTTTCACATCATCTTTCTTTCTCTTTTCACTCTTTCACATCATCTTTCTTTCTCTTTTCTCTCTTTCACACCATCTTTCTTTCTCTTTTCTCTCTTTCCTTTCCCCTCTTTCCGTGTCGCCCTAAGCCTTGACCTTTCATCTTCAGAAGATTAAGTAACTTAGACACCCGGATCATATAATCCACTCTCCTTTCATTCCCCCCCCCCACCCTCATTCTACCCGCGAAGAAAAAAATCACACATTTATATCATATTTCCTGTCAACAGGCCTGGGCGAAATTCGTTCTACTGTTAAAATGTATTAGGCCTACTCGTATAGCAGCCTGGCCAGTGCACGTAATATTGTTACAGTTCGGCTATTGTTACATGCATTAATATATCTGTATAGCTAATGGGTCCCGGCTTTTCGTATCTTGTTGTTTGGATAGGTAAAGGGAAATAATTAGTTGTTGCTGGTTACAAGAGTCATAACCTGCTGTACGAATTAAGTCCACCTAAATAATGAACTTATGTCGCCCATTACTCTCTAGTTGAATCTATTAATAATGTCGTTCTTCGACATAATGTAGCTGCTTGAACAGAAGCAGGTTGATCGCCACCATCTCTTGAAGAGCTTTTTCATGAAAGATGCCTTTCCAAAACATTCAAGATTCTTAAAGACAACCTGCACCCATTAAACCACTGTTACATCAGATATGAACGAAGTGGTCGTCACCTTTCCATTAGGATTAAAACAGAAAGATTTAAAAACTCCTTTATCCCACTTTCGGTCAGAGTGTTACAAGATCAGCTGTCGTCATCGAGAAGTACATAGAAGTCTAATTTATACAGCGCTGGTTGTGAATGTGTATGTGTTTCGTGTGTGAATGTTGTTCGAATTTTTCATCTATACTGTTATTGTAAAGTAGTTTCGCTAAGGTTGTCAATTGTAGTCAAACTGAATTTCCATTTGATTGGATCAATAAAATTATCATATCTTATCTTATCTTATCTTATCTTAATGCAAGAATAAGTTGTTAGGTTTTCATTGTCCCAAACGAAATGAATTAACCCATTTAGAAGAATCTATTAAGTCCAATTTTTTTATTATGGCAGAATCAACCACTTAATTACCAAACTCATGGCAGAATCAACCACTTAATTACCAAACTCATGGCAGAATCAACCACTTAATTACCAAACTCATGGCAGAATCAACCACTTAATTACCAAACTCATGGCAGAATCAACCACTTAATTACCAAACTCATGTTAGAATAAACCGCTTCGCTACCTAACGTAAGGAGCGGTAAAGCGCTTGGCTTCCGAACCGAGGGTCCCGGATTCGAATCCTGGTGAAGACTGGGATTTTTTATTTTCGGGATATTTGGGCACCTCTGAGTCCACCCATCTCTAATGACATTAGTTGGGGAAAAGTAAAGGCGGTTGGTCGTTGTGCTGGCCATATGACACACTCGTTAACCGTAGGTCTGAAAGGGGAACTTTTGTTTTACCAAACGAAACCGCCGAGGATGAAAGAGTTCGAATCTCCAATGTTCTCCATGAAGAGCAGAGCTTTTCTTTATTTCATAGTATATCCTCAGAAAAGATTGTACCAGAGCTTACTGAGCAGGCTGGAATTAGGAAAGGGAAGAAATATAAAAGTACTTTAAAAAAAAAAGTTTCTCATCTGTCAAATGGAAATCGCTGTTCTAAAATCTAAGTTCACTCCCATGTTCGATGTGCTATAGAAAAAATATGAACGTCTGCTCCTTATCCTGCTTACCTGTTCATACTTTGTCATTGGTTTGTAGCCCCAAACATCTAGTACAACTAAACCGATGTAGGCGTATTAATTTCTTAATGTAGAAATAAAGTTGTAGAGACTTCTATTTGGGCAAACTTGAATATGGCGTTTATTTATCTTATCTTTATCTTATATGATACAGACGTTACTTCAAAAAAGAAGATGATTACGTCCCACGCGTCATGCATTTAGTCTCTCTGTTTCTCTTTCCATTTCTTTCTTAACCTTTCTCATAAATGTTTTTCGCTTCTATTTTATCTTCTACTCTCTCATGTTTCTTCCTAACTTTCTACTTTCTTCCTTCTGTCTATCTTTCTTACTCTCCCTCTCCTCCCTACTTTTACTCTCTTTATTTCTCACTCTCTTTTATCTTTTATAGGTTCTCTTATTCCCGTCTTTCGCTTCTCTGTTACTCTCCTTTTCTTCTCTCTCTCTCTCTCTCCTCTACGACTCTCCTTCTTCCCTCGCTCTCTCTTTCTCTCTCTCTCTTACTCACACACACAAATCTGTGAAAGAAACATCTATAAAAAAAACACCTCAACATTGCCCCTCCACTCCCCCCTACCCCGGGGGCTGCCAAAACAACGCCGGTTATTACTTCGCTAATGTTTCTTTCGGGAGCAGACGATCTAGATCTCGCGGGCTTTTTATTCTAATTGTCACTTCCGTCTTATGCAGGGAAACTTGATACTCGAGCCAACTTCATACAGACGCATGAGTTGTTGGGGTGGGGCTGGACAGGGCGAACGAAGTGTTAATCTAAAGGAAGGGGGCGCTATTCTGGAGAATTAACTTTGCATAGCAGAGATTACAAAGAGGGCTGGAGTTGCGTTATAAACACTTCAGAGTTATCGTTTTGTTTTGGAATAATAAAAAATAATAATTCAAGGTCCGAAGAGAACAAATAAAAAAAATGTAGTTGAAAAAAAGTGGCGACGACCTGGAAGCACTGGACATATTGAGTTTAGGAGAAGTGGGAATTAAGAGTGCTCGAACAAAGAGGGAAGGGAAATGGTGTTATGCTGGAGTTATAAAAAAGGTAAAAGTGTGTGTGTGTGTGTGTGATACAACGATGTCACGTGATGGTTGAAAAAAAAAGCATATTTACATAATTTGTATCATTAAGGGAAACAAAATTTTAAAAAATATAAACACGAGAAAGAGAGTTTCGGGGGAGGGGGGCGGGGTAGCGAGAGAGGGAGATGAGGGTGGGGCTTTCTCCTTGTCGTTAGACAGAGTAATTATAGCACTACTCATAAACAGACACACACACAGACACACACAGACAGACACACACAGACATACACACAGACACACACACAGACACACACACAGACACACACAGACATACACACAGACACACACACAGACATACACACAGACACACACACAGAGACACACACACACAGACTTACACACAAACGCACACACAGACATCACCGAAACGCAATTACAATCACCAGTAGCGAAGCGAGAAGACAGAGCTGTAGTTATGAACCTTTGCTAAATTGTGAGAAACATTTGGGGCACTTGTAGTGCACGTACATCTGTCATGGCCTTGACCTTCCTAAAAATATGTAATGGCCTTGACAGTCCTAAAAAAATCTGTAATGGCCTTGCCCGTACTAAAAAAAAATCTGTAATGGCCTTGATCGTTTTAAAATATGTAATGTCCTTGATCGTCCTAAAATCTGTAACGGCCTTGATCGTCCTAAAATCTGTAATGGCCTTGATCGTCCTAAAATCTGTAATGGCCTTGATCATCCTAAAAATAAGTAATGGCCTTGATCATCCTAAAATATGTAATGGCCTTGATCACCCTAAAAATCTGTAATGACCTTGATCATCCTAAAAAAATATGTAATGGCCTTGATCGTCCTAAAATATGTAATGGCCTTGATCGTCCTAAAATATGTAATGGCCTTGATCGTCCTAAAATCTGTAATGGCCTTGATCGTCCTAAAATTTGTAATGGACCTCATCATCCTAAAATCTGTAACGGCATTGATCGTCCTAAAATCTGTAATGGCCTTGATCGTCCTAAAATCTGTAATGGCCTTGATCATCCTAAAATAAGTAATGGCCTTGATCATCCTAAAATATGTAATGGTCTTGATCACCCTAAAAATCTGTAATGACCTTGATCATCCTAAAAAATATGTAATGGCCTTGATCGTCCTAAAATATGTAATGGCCTTGATCGTCCTAAAATATGTAATGGCCTTGATCGTCCTAAAATATGTAATGGCCTTGATCGTCCTAAAATCTGTAATGGCCTTGATCGTCCTAAAATTTGTAATGGACCTCATCATCCTAAAATCTGTAATGGCCTTGATCGTCCTAAAAATCGTGTTCTTGTTTAGCAAGACGTCTTGTAGCTCAAGTTTTAATCGTGTAAAAGAAATTTAAAATAAAATTAAAAAAAAACGTAGCAAGGCAGAATCGCATTGCGAAAAACAAAATCTCCTCTGACCTGAGAAAGACGGGGGGGGGGGGGGGGGGTCGTAGAAATGCATTGACTTTCTTTTTTGTGTTATTTCTCGATTGCAATTAATAAATATGTGACAAAATGTTTTTTTTTGGCTGTGTTCTAGTCCGGCGGTTGTCGGCTGTGTTCTAGTCCGGCGGTTGTCGGCTGTGTTCTAGTCCGGCGGTTGTCGGCTGTGTTCTAGTCCGGCGGTTGTCGGCTGTGTTCTAGTCCGGCGGTTGTCGGAGGCTTCCATCCCTCGTTGCCTCAGCGTGACGCCTCCATGGAAACGTCTGCCCGGGGGGATGCAGAAAGACTAAAACATGGCGCGAACATAACCTCCAGCTGCACGTGGTGAGGATTAAAGTGTTGCTAGCAAGTCCCATCCATTACATCGTTCCGCACCGGGCCCATACGGACAGTGATGGTTCCTCCGGCCTTGCATGGGATGGAGAACCTATTGCATTGGCTCCTGAATCTTTACAAAAACATACATTATCAGCACTTCCTTTACTTTGTACACCGGATACACCAAAAAGCTAGCTATTTATAGTTGTTTTTTTTTCCGCAATGTATGAATAACTCCAATACAATAGTAATTTAGAAGAAAACAAGTTCTACTTGTCTGTTTCGAATGTGAATGTAAATAAATTAAATAGCGCCAATTAAATAGCTCAATGTCAAAATAGTACCGACAAAATAGTTCCATGTCAAAATAGCACCGACAAAATAGTTCCATGTCACAATAGCACCGACAAAATAGTTCGATGTCAAAATAGCACCGACAAAATAGTTCGATGTCAAAATAGTACAGACAAAATAGTTCGATGTCAAAATAGCACCGACAAAATAGTTAAATGTCAAAATAGCACTAACAAAATAGTTAAATGTCAAAATAGCACCGACAAAATAGCTCAATGTCAAAATAGCACCGACAAAATAGTTCAATGTCAAAATAGCACCGACAAAATAGTTCCATGTCAAAATAGCTCGATGACAGAAAAGCTCGATGACAAAATAGCACCGACACAATGGTGTCACACAAATTAATACACATAAATAATAAGGGGAAAAAAACTAAACTTCAAAACAAGTGTTGTTAATTTCTTTAATGGACTTACATGGACTATAATTTATTCTAGGTTTCAGTGTAATATCATGTGGAATTGACTAGCCCGCAGGGGCCGCTTACGAGTTTGTTTGAACACGAAGTCTCTTTATTATCTTGTTTTGGTGTTTTAAATCTTAGTAAACGCGGTGTCAGAAACACGGAGAACGCTGCTAAACTATGCCAATTAAAGGGAATTTCCGCTCTGGATCTATTTTTAAAACACGAGGCTTGCCGCTAACTCCAACGCTAAAGGATAATTTCTTGGCGAGCCTGTCAGGCGGTGGTATAAATTTACTATAAATATACTTACATGTTTCCCCAAATAGATCGCTGTGTTCCATGTCTCAATTAGAGGCTGCTGCCGCGCTTACCGGATGTACAATCTATTTCCGACACGGAAAACGAAAGTAAAACATTTTTAATAGGCTGACATTGAGCCAGTAGTGACCCGTCTCATTAGCGAAGTGCTAATGATGTACCCATTCCAGGCCGAGTGTCGGACGTAATTTGTTTAACCTTTACATGTTAATGGATAGCACCCTCCATCCTGCCCTGCCCGCCCCACACCCGCAGGCTACTGAAGAGCAGACGTTACAGAAAATTGATTAGAACAGTGAATGCTGAATGCGCTAAGGCCAGAGATGCCCGAAATACGGCCCACGGGCCAAATCCGTCCCCCGAGGTGGTTCCCTTCGGCCCTCCAAAACTTCGGCACAAGGTGTAGAAAATCTTCCCCGCCCCCCCCCCCCAAAGGCTCAACAATTAATTTATCATAACCCACGATTAGGTCCTCACTTTTAATGCAAAATTCACCTGGAAAAGCGAACGGATCTTTACTTTTTATGGAACATGATAATAAGCCAATATATTTATTTATAAAGAAAGTGTGGCTGTTTTAAAAACTGCGCCAAGGGATGCTGGAGGCGATAGGGGCGCTAGAGTCTCTTGGGAGATGTAGCGGGCACTAGAGATGGTGATGGCGATATGGAGTGCTGTGTGCGCCAGGGGGGATAAGGGCACGCTGGGGGTCGCAAGGGATTGCCAGGGAAAGTCTGTAACGTATCCACTATTGCCGAGGTGCACAGGGCTCCAACACTCCTAGGACCGGATCTGCTAAGACGAACCAAGGTCATGCTAACATAAGAAAGTAAAGATAACATTCCTTAGTGCCTGTAGATGAAGATTCCAGATAAACCTTCCTAGACTGACGGAAAGAGAGAGAGAGAGAGAGAGAATCATTTTCGCGCTTGGAGTAGTGATGGAGTCCGGTGAGAGAACATGGTATGTCCATGTTGTCTTTCAGTTATAGCCAGGTGTTTTGGGGTTCCATTCCATTCAAACATGGTAGTAATTCGGGAATCCCATTCGAGTGTCTAAAACTACCTTCAACATAAAGAATAAACATGAATGAGAAAAAAACAATAAACATGACATTGGTTTAATCTGGCTTGTTATTTAGGTCGTAGCTGGGAATATATTAAACTTGTATATAACATTCTGAAGCACAATCCAATGTTTTGCCCAATTACCCAAACCAGTGTTTCCCAAACTGTGTTCCGCAGGACCATAATGTTCGGGTAGGCCTGAATGGGTGTTCCAAGAACTATTGGGATTATTTACTACCAGGCAGCCATCCGTAGTGACCGGTGAATACCTGTTCTCCCCCCCCCTTTTGTTATTTCATGGGGTGACTATCCGCAGAAATAAGAGAGTGATCTTTCCTTTACTTCTTCTTCTCGTCCAAACTCTTGTGCGACGAAGAGAATCATATATAGATAGATAGATTAGGCCATCACGTGAATTAATCTCTGTAAACAAAAATTAGGAGTGTTCCGCTAAATACTCAGATTGTGAGAGTGTTCCGCTAAATACTCATATTGTGAGAAGTGTTCCGTTAAGGAAAAGTTTGGAAATAACTGACCTAAACAATGACAAGGAGGCTTAATTAAACAACAATGTCGTCAAAAAATCGCAATCTGTACATTTGTTATTTAAGCCAAAAACCACAGACCTATATATATATATATATATATATATATATATATATATATATATATATATATATATATATATATATATATATATATTATACCGAGACTGGAAAACGGAAACAAATTCTTATCCGATAATTAGATCACAGACCTATATATATAGATTGTTATGTACGTAACTCTTTTTCAAGTTGTAAGGGAAGTCGCCCTGAATGTAGGAAAATCGATCCCTCTCAGTAAGGGAATGATTTTTAGTTTTCAAAGTTAAAGCCATGTAGAACAGGGGTTCTGAGCCTGTGGATCGCGACCCCTTTGCCAGGGGGCGCCAAAACCCCCTAGGGAATTTGGATCTCATCTATTCATCATTGGATTTTTATAATATTGTGTGTGTGTGTCCATTCTAAAGTGCTGTAACAAGCTTCTTGAACCGGACCTGGTCTTCAAACTATTTCCTGTCACGTTCTGTTTGAGATTGTGTCACGCCTTTTTCTTCCATTTCCAAGAACAAAACTTTGAAGATTTTCCAGCTTGTTAGTTATTAAGTCCAAATTCAGAAGTAGACTTGATGCAGAAGATGACATTCGTTTCTGAATTCCTGATATGATGGAAACTTCGCACTACCCTCGGGGTGTTTGTAAATACTGTCGAAACACAATTGCTGTAACAATGTATTTTGCTGTATCAAAGACAGTTATCCATACTTCACCATAATTGTCAAATTTGTCAGTTCAGTAAGCAAGTATTTTGTGAATACGCAATAGAAAAGTAAATAAATGCAAGTCTGAATAATGACCCGTTTTAATTTAATTATGAGCACAAAACTTTATATATTTGTATATCTGTGGGAAATTATATTAGGGGTCGCGGAGCTAGAAACGTTGAGAACCACTGATGTAGAAGGTCTGACTTCGGATCCTGCTCTGTAAAGACAGTAAGTCTAGTATGTCATGAGACAGCATGTCTCGGAACCACATGGGCGTAGCGAGGGAAGGGGGGGGGTTCTAACCCCCCCCCCCCCCCGAAATGAAAGACGAACTTTAGTGACTGATTGTTTGCTTTGATTTTGTTTATTTTAGGTGAGATTTTAATACTAAACCATCACTTGCCCCAGCGCAGCCAAGGGGGGTTTTGATTTTAAAACCCCTACCAGGGAGTTTTGAGTTTAAAACCCCCTAGCAGGGGGCTTTGAGTTGAAAACCCCCTACCGGGGGGTTTTGAATTTAAAACCCCCTACCAGGGGTTTTAGCAGTTAAATCCCCCTCTTCTATAAAACAAAACAAAAAAAAATGTAAACGACAATCCCCAAATTCCAAGAGCACAGTTAAGGAAGATTTTGATTTTAAAACCCCCTTTAAAATTTACGATAAACCCCCTCTTCAATATGAAAAAAAAAGCAAATTATGCACACAAAATGTTTGAAGCGTAGCTAAATGGTTTTTGAGTCAGTTTTAAGTTTTAACCCCATCCAGTGGAGTTTGAAGCTAAAAAATACATCTTCAATAAAAAAAAATCTAAATCTAAAATCTACGAGTGTAGCCAAAGGGTTTTTGAGTTTAAACATCCCCGCCAGCGGGATTTGAAGCTAAAAAATACCTCTTCAATGTAAAAAAGCAAATTACACACTAAAATTATTTGAGCGTAGCCAAGCCAATTGGGGGTTTTGAGTTTAAACTCCTCTCCTCCAGATGGTTCTGAGTTTAAGATCCCCCTACAGAGCGTTTTGAGGTGGAAAACCTCTATCTTCAATATTATTCTAAAGCAAACTACAGTTACCAAAGTCTATGATCGTAGCTAAATGTAGTTTTAAATAAAAAAACAAACATAGTCCTGAGATTTTTTTTAGTTTAAAACTCCCAACAGATGATTTGGACGATAAAACTTCCCTTTTCGATATAAAATCTAAAGCAAACTACAGTCACCTAATTGCAAGAGCGTATTCACGAGAGGTTACACATTTCTACCAGTGGCGGGGCTCCATTAATAAAATGCAGTGAATAGTCATTTGCCGAAATTGATAAACACTATATGTGACTCAACAAAGATGGCTAAGACAAATTTTAGAATTTTTTAAAGAGATCTTGTCTAAATCAAGGAAATACTATGCTGAACTGGAAGTCGACCCCGTAGTAAGATTGTGACAGAGCGTCGCATGAGGTTTGCGACAAAATGAATTACGCATAATAAGAAATGGGATGACATCCTAGTACAACTTGGCGCCACACATTCATGGTGGTCCTCAGAGCAGGTGGGAAGAGGATTCAGACATTACCAGTGACAGATTTTTGTGGAAACAGCTTGACGGCCAATGCGCCGAACGGTGCGGAAGGGTCTAAGTCAGTAAGAATAGCACACTAGGTTTTTGAAATAAGACTTTTTAATATCAGGAAAATGCAATGTAGATACCTCAGAATATGCACTTTGTTGGCATTCAATACCAGAAATAGTGATTATGGCGGCGGGGCGGAGCGCTGGGGGGAGCTCCTAGCGCTCCCCTGACCCCCTTGCTAGCAATTTTTCCCACTAACTACAGGAAGAACCTATTCTAGGGCACAAAAAACGTGTTCCGAAAGAATGAAGGGTCAGAATGTAAATAAAGATTAAGTGCACACACACACATACATACATACACATATTTTTTTCGCCGGAGGGGGGGGGAAAGGGAGAACCCCCCCCCCCTTAACCCCCCCCCACCCCCTTCGAAAAAAAATCCTGGCTACGCCCATGCGGAACCATATAGAAGGTCTGACTTCGGATCTTTTTCTGTAAAGACAGTCAGTCAAGTAAGTCATGAGACAGGATGCCAATATAATTGGTATTGTCACAGGGGAGACAATTAATTGGGTGAGCTCCCTTTGTTGTTTAGCTTATTTAGGCTCTCTCTCCAGCACTCAATACAACACTCTAGCGACAAATCACTTTAGACACAGAAGAAAAAATGCTTAAAAATAATTAACTTTTTTTTTTAGTGAGACATTGTGCTGTGACAACTTGGCCCAGGTGGCAGTTTATGGAGTCATACGAATCAAGTAAATGTCGATGCTGTCAGTTTCTCCACGGCACAAGGTACGTGGCTACACCTCGACAGGTGTGAAACCAATCAAAGAATTGGCAACCGGGTTTGAATTCTTTCAACCTGCAGGTCATTCCATTATCTTTATTGCTTGAATAAGTTTTCTCTTTCGGCAGAGTTTATCTCCGTGTAGAGTTTGTATATCTCCTTAAACATGGCGATGTCAACATGACCTTAGTGGGGCACGTTAACCTTCCGGGAAAAACTAGGCGTGTGCGGTGATCGACTGACAGATAAACCAGAAGATCAAATCTAACGCCCTTTTTATCCTCGCGGTGCCCCCGAATACAAAAGAGAAACTAATGGGTGAAGAAATGAGCAGGAAAGACGCTAGAAGGAGATTCAAATTTTTGAGCCCCCGAATGGGGATTAGATGCTATTAGTTTAATCTGGTCTGGGTGTCCGTTCGTCCGACAAGATTGGGTCTCAAAAAACTAGAAAAGATTGATAAGGTTAAAAATAATATATATATGAATAAAAAAAAAACAATTGTTTCCGCTGGGTTTCGAACCCAGGACCTTCTGCGTGTTAGGCAGATGTGATGACCACTACACTACGGAAACACATAACAAATCTCTCATTTATTTCATTATCATTTATTTTTCTCTCCCAAAGACAAAAATTAATTTTGTGAGTTATGTAAGTCCGTCCGTCTGTTACATTAACGTGTTTTTTTTTTTCTTAAACTTGAAAAGATATTTAACAAAAGAAAACTTTAAAAAAAATAAGAATGAAAAGAAAAAAAAAAACAGGACCTTCTGCGCGTTAGGCAGATGTGATGACCACTACACTACGGAAACTAACCATTGCTAGTTATGATTTCTTGTTTCTTTCGTTTAGCAAAGGGGTAAAGCCATCATTGATTGTGTCCGATCTGTCCGTCCGTCCGTCCGTCCGACTATTACGTTTAAAAGATATTGAAAATCCGATTTCAAGACATTTTGAATCTTGCAAATTTCTGGAGCAATGGCTATTTTTTACTTTTGAAAGCGAATCATTTTGTTTTTAAAGTTTCGATTTTAACACATTATTATCATTATCATCATTCTCTCCCCAGAATATCCCATTTTTAAACTATTTACTATAATTACTATTAAAAGTAAAAAAAAAAAGATCAGATTATGCTACAGGATGTAGGCGATAGAAGGGGTACTACTATAGGTTATAATTACTTATGCCTCCTACCTTGAGAGTTGTGTGTGGTTATATATTATATGATTCAAATTTGTGATCATCAATAAGTTATTCAAATTTGCAAAGTATAGATTTATAATTTTATATTGAATTAATATTACCCTAGGATCTCCGGCAAACGCTTGACTATATTGTAACTAGATTGTGGATTTTTAATTACCGCGCAATATCAACGACCATCTAGGCTCGATTAGATCACCAACATAAAAAAACAACATCCATGTATGTTGTTGAACATCCGCCAGCTCCACCCCCACCCGCCCCAGCCCCCATCTCACCCCCCCCATCCCAAATCAAATGTGAACTTTGAGCACTGACCCTGCGATGTCCTTATTTTACTCAAAAATTGCGCGAACGTGTTGGACAAATCTTGGTATGGCTCAGGTAAGCTGGATTACTTTGTTAGGACTGCCAGTGTTACCTTCCCATTTATGTTGTAATTATCTCCAGGTAACAGCCTACCTGTCAAAGAGACAGTCCATCAGTTGATCAGCTAGATCGGTTCAAAAGAAACCTGACAAAACAGTGATAAAATACATTAGTTGACAGTGAGACCAGGTCAATGTCCTACAGATAGACTGCTGATATTTACTTGTATAGATTTGAAGAAGTGGAAATAGTTAACAGAAAGGGTTTCAGCACAACGTAACAGACGCTAACCGAAACAATAATAATAATACAAAGAATACAAACAAACAATAAGTCACATTTAATTAGTAATTCATGTCATGAAAAAATACATACAATTTTAAAGTGTCGTAAACTCTTTATTGTGTCAGTAGAATGTAAAAAAAAATCGATTTAATAAAAATTTGGATCAAAAAAAAAAAAAAATATGTGTGTAGTATGACGTTGTAGTGACATGACGTTGTAGTGGCATGACGTTGTAGTGGCATGACGTTGTAGTGACATGACGTTGTAGTGACATGACGTTGTAGTGACATGACGTTGTAGTGTCATGACGTTGTAGTGGCATGACGTTGTAGTGACATGACGTTGTAATGGCATGACGTTGTAGTGACATGACGTTGTAGTGACATGACGATGTAGTGACATGACGATGTAGTGACATGACGATGTAGTGACATGACGTTGTAGTGGCATGACGTTGTAGTGGCATGACGTTGTAGTGGCATGACGTTGTAGTGGCATGACGTTGTAGTGACATGACGTTGTAGTGACATGACGTTGTAGTGGCATGACGTTGTAGTGACATGACGTTGTAATGGCATGACGTTGTAGTGACATGACGTTGTAGTGACATGACGATGTAGTGACATGACGATGTAGTGACATGACGTTGTAGTGACATGACGTTGTAGTGACATGACGTTGTAGTGACATGACGTTGTAGTGACATGACGTTGTAGTGGCATGACGTTGTAGTGACATGACGTTGTAGTGACATGACGTTGTAGTGGCATGACGTTGTAGTGACATGACGTTGTAGTGACATGACGTTGTAGTGACATGACGTTGTAGTGACATGACGTTGTAGTGACATGACGTTGTAGTGACATGACGTTGTAGTGACATGACGATGTAGTGACATGACGATGTAGTGACATGACGATGTAGTAGCATGACGTTCTAATCTCGTAGTCGCATAGCGTATTGGTAGAATATCGTTGTAGCAGCGTGACGTTGAAGTAGTCATGTCACTACAACGCCATGAGACCACAGCGCCATGCTGTTATAACGCTGTGCTATAACAACGCCATACCATTATAACTGTGGCTACCTACTGTTGCTTAAATTTATTTATTTTTTTACCTCTGGTGGCATGTTTCCACAAGAACGCCAACGGTGTGACCAGAAAACATTATTACCAAAACCTACAGAAATATTGTTTCATGTCTTTATATCTTGTGAGTTTTTAAAACACGAATAGCAGACGTGAATTTAAATTTGAATGTTTGCCGCTTTTTTTCCCCCGTTTTTTTTTTCTATATAAGAGTTTCGATTTTACCTGCCCCTGTTCTGATCAATCTAAATTTAGTACAAAAGAGACCCTTGTGTGTGTGTATGTCTGTGTTTTTCTATATTAGAAGTCTGTGTGCGTATTAACGCGTATATGTGTATTTTTTTTAGCTGTGTTGTTTGTTTTGAAAATAAGACACCGAGTAGGCATCGAGTGATACGGCAAACAAACACGTATGTACTTTACTTAGCAAGAGCTCATAACGAAACAAACTAGTACTCAAACATCTGAAGAATCATTTAATCATGACATAACATAATCATGACTTTGATATACAGATATGGCCGAGCAAACTCTTAGTGCAACATGAACGTAAACCAAGTCTGTACATCCAGTAACTAAATACGAACCTGCAAATAACCCCGAGTCGTAAAGAGAACTCCTTATGCCTCGGGTGACAATAGATGCACCTTATTTCCCTCGGGTGACAATAGATGCACTTAATCTCCCTCGGGTGACAATAAATGCACTTAATCTCCCTCGGCTGACAATAGATGCACTTAATCTCCCTCGGGTGACAATAGATGCACTTAATCTCCCTCGGGTAACAATAGATGCACCTTATTTCCCTCGGGTGACAATAGATGCACTTAATCTCCCTCGTACCGCAATAGATGCACCTAATCTGCCTCTCATGACGAAGCAACTAATCTCCCTTGAGTAACAATAGATGCACCTAATCTGCCTCGCTTGACATTAGAAGCAACTAATCTCCCTTGAGTAACAATAGATGCACCTAATCTGCCTCGCTTGACATTAGAAGCAACTAATCTCCCTTGAGTAACAATAGATGCACCTAATCTGCCTCGCTTGACATTAGAAGCAACTAATCTCCCTTGAGTAACAATAGATGCACCTAATCTGCCTCGCTTGACATTAGAAGCAACTAATCTCCCTTGAGTAACAATAGATGCACCTAATCTGCCTCGCTTGACATTAGAAGCAACTAATCTCCCTTGAGTAACAATAGATGCACCTAATCTGCCTCGCTTGACATTAGAAGCAACTAATCTCCCTTGAGTAACAATAGATGCACCTAATCTGCCTCGCATGACAATAGAGCATTAGCGGCGCTGTCCCAAGGAATCATTCGAATATATTATGTTTTGACTTTAAGTTGTGACAGTGTTTTGTTTAGTTAAATTACTTTTAGATACTTTCAATGAATTATGTGTGTGTTAAGTTTCCTGTTTTCTAAAAATACTTTTGAAATAAAAAAAATTAATAAGTCAACTTACATTGGCAAGTTGACAACAGAAAATTAACTCTATGACCAACTTACTAATGGGGACATAACTCTATGACCAACTTACTAATGGGGACATAACTCTATGACCAACTTACTTATGGGGACATAACTCTATGACCCACTTACTTATGGGGACATAACTCTATGACCAACTTACTAATGGGGACATAACTCTATGACCAACTTACTAATGGGGACATAACTGCTCTCGAGTTCGAGTCCCGATGTAGGCATCAATTTGAAATAGACTCAAGCTACATTGTTTACTGGGTACCTCGGCAAGAAGCCTTCTTCCAATTGCTGCCCCTGCCCAGCAGACCACAAAAAAACAACAACATAACACACTGAGCAGGTTATAGTAGCAGAGCTGAATAGATGCTAGCTACAAAACTATGAACTCGTAACCACAAAAACACATTTGATACTTCAACGTGTTTGGGAATAATTCCATACATACACTATGACAACTCCGTAGGTTCTAAATTCTAGACCTATGTCTAGAGGCAAAGTCAGAACTAGTATTATCTACACACGCACAATCCTAACAGTCTTGAATGTCTTGTACAACAACAATAAAAGATCATTTACAATACCTCTTTTCAACTCGCCCCTTCGTAGAAACTAAAACCTGGGTGGGCATGTATCTCGACAAGGGCTCACTCTGTTTTCTAAAACAATTGACAGTCGGTGAACATTCTTTATCCCACTGGGAAATCTTTCCACTCAAAGGGTTTGTCCACACTCATTTTCAAGTTGATTTTTTTTTATTCAGTAGAAGATTACATTGCCGAAAAAACAAAGCGTAAGTTCCATGTTTTCCCAACAATTAAGGTTAACATTGTTCAGAAATTGTTCAAACTTGACGATCATTAGGTTGTCTATTGTCCTCTGTTGTAGACACATTGTACGTACAAATGTGTTATACATGCCAAACTAACGAAATCCTTGAAAAAGGGATTCCTTCGAAAGGAACTGTCTTTAGTTTCTATGGAAGCCCACAAATTCCGAGAAACATAAATACTGTTTTTGTTGGTGCGTTTACCAGCTGACAAGCTCGAGTTCCTATTGTAACTGTTTTATTTATCTACAACAAAGTGTACTTAGAACTGGGCTCTTCAACGCAATAATGTTCCCTGTACACCACTCAGTAATTATCACGTTACGTAAGTTGTGTCATGCGCCTTTTCGAGTATGAAGGGGTTTCTAAGGAATTACCCAACTGTCACTATTTTTGTTCCAAAATTTCAAAGTTGAACTTTGTGTAACCTGGATAGTTGCATTTGTTGCTACAGTCAGTGTCAAGTTTCTGTCAACTCATACAAACTATTTATAAATTTCAACAAGTTAAAACTGACTAAAATATTAAATAAAGAAATACCAATTAAAATAAAAACAAACAAAAATGTGATCTAGTAAAGTATTTTTATATTATTAACTTATTTAGTGTCATTATTTATGTTACTACTATTATTATTATGATACAAATCTAACACATTAGTATTAAACGAAACACTGTCATGACTATTTAAATGAGTTACCTTCCTTTAAGAGATTCAATAGTGATATGGTGTATAGTTTACATTCATATTCTATTCCGTTTTGTTTTTAAAATACTTTTCAGTTAACTACGTAAGAGGATTTAAATTTGTACTTGTCACGACCAGTTTCTCCCCCTCTTGTTACTACTTCATTTTACCTCACTTTAACATATATGTACCACATGGGCGTAGCAAGGATTTCTTTCGGGGAGGGGTTTGGGGGGATTTTTTCTCCCCCCCCCCCCGCCCCAACCCCGGCAAAAAAATATATTTATATGTATGTATGTGTGTGTGTACATAATCTTTATTACATTCTGAACCTTCATTCTTTCGGAAGACGTTTATTGTGCCCTAGAATAGGTTCTTCCTGGAGTTAGTGGAAAAATTGCTAGCAAGGGGATCAGGGGAGCGCTAGGAGCTCCCCCCAGCGCTGCGCCCCGCAGCCATAATCACTATTTCTGGTATTGAATGCCAACAAAATGCATATTCTGAGGTATCTACAGTGCATTTTCCTGCTATTAAAAAGTTTTATTTCAAAATCCTAATGTGCTATTCTTACTGACTTAGACCCTCCCAAGCCGTTTGGCGCACTTGCCGTTAAGCTGTTTCCACAAAAATCTGTCACTGGTAATGTCTGAATCCTCTTCCCACCTGCTCTGAGGACCTGTATGAATGTGTGGCGCCAAGTTGTACTAGGATGTCATCGCAACTCTTATTATGCGTAATTCATTTTGTCGGATATTTAGCATAGCCGTTAAAAGCCTCTTGGCCACACATCCCGTACGTCTTATCTTATCTTATATAATACAGACGTTACTTCAAAAAAGAAGATGATTACGTCCTACGCGTCATGCATTTAGTCATGCATATTAACCAATGACTTAAATTCTGCCAAGTCACTGGTTTTCCTGGCTAGCTCAGGAATTAGGAAAAGCATAAAGGAACTTTTAGTGTCATTTTTAAACTGATGAACTATTCGTCTTGTCAAGCAAGCTCACGCAATACGGTGTAGAGATCGATTTGTTTATTTAATTTCCAGTGTCACTTAAATCTCAGGCCTTAGTTTCCGTTGGCGTTGTTTTTGTTTTTGTGTTTTTGTTTTTGTGTTTTTGTTTTTTTACAATACCTCTATTCTTTTCGTACCTTCGTGGTAACTTCTGGGTGGGAAAAACCTGCACCCGAATCTCGAAAACGGCTCTAACGATTTTCCTAGAGATTTTGACAGTAGAGGTTCTGAAGTGTTGAGCCCAGGCTAGGACTCTAGGACAAGTCAAATGGCAAAGTACTAATACATTTCCCTCCCCCCCCCCCTATTTCAGCGCTCTGATCTCCGAAGCATCTGTTGCAGAGTTTGAGGATTAAGAGAAATGAACCATATGGTACATTTAACTAGCTTCCTCTATTACGATAAACTGGAAAAAAGATTAGAAAAAAAAAACAAAAAAAACCTGTCAGGCCAATTGTGTTGCTATCGGGAATTCCCGCACAAGTTGACACGTCCCCACTCCCTGCCTCCACGAAATTGCCTTCAACTAGTCCCATCTTGTCTACTCTAGAGTCTAGACGTAACCAATAAAACATTGGAGATTCCCACACATATAGTTTTTTTTAGAAGTGTGATTGGGGGATTCCCGCACTAATATCCTTTGACAAATCGGTTATTCCCACATAAATGTTAAACTTTTGAGTCTTCAGCGGCATATCAAGAGAGTGACCTGTCCATTCTTGTACGTTGTCCAGCCAGTTTGTTTTATGGACGGCCCTTACTTCGTTCTGCCTCCACAGCCTACATTGAAGGATGACTTTTGACAAAGAGTCGTGTCTTGCGATTTTACCAAACCAGCTTTTGTCTGTTTACAGTATTGAGAAGTTCTTTTCACCAGAGTGTTGACTTGTTAAAGTATTAACTTATTTGTTTTCTTTTCCAGATATCTGATACACAGCATTTTTTCTGCAGAATTAACTGTTACTGGTTTAGATTCTCATTTCAGTCTCACTAAATAGGAAAATAAAATTCAAAAGCCAAAATAAAGTTCTGTTTGGGAGAGACCCGAGTCAATACCTATGTAAGACATTGCTATTTCCGTGTAAAGTGACACTTGTGTACAAACTTGGTGTGTGTATTTAAGTGTGTATATGTGTGTGTGAGAGAGAGAGAGTGAGAGAGAGAGACAGAGAGAACGAAAAACTTGGTGTGTTTGTGTGTGTATGAAAGAGAGAGAGAGAGAGACAAAGTGATAGAGACATAGAGAGACAGCAAGAGAGTGAAACTTAGTGTTTGTGAGAAAGAGAGAGAGAGAGAGAGAAGTTAGAGAGAGGGTGATAAGTGGATAGAGAGACAGCGATTAAGAGATAGAAAGGGACAGACTGAAACACTGTTAGAGACGCTGCAATGTATAAGCAAGTCTGTATGTATAAACTACAAGATATATTATAGTCTTTGATAATATGCCATCGAAATAAGCATTATACTAAAAACCTGATATTATTATTTCTTAAACCGATGCCTGCCAAACCGAGGACACGACACAAAAAAAAAGGAGGACGTGTCCTCCTTTTGTCGGAGCTGAAGTAACCCTAGCATAATAACACATTGATACATGAAAGATGCAACCATGGTCTTTTTTTTATTTCAGGAAACATCTGTATCTTATCTTATCTTATCTTATAAAATACAGACTATACTTCTAAAATGGCTGCCTGGTCGTGCGGTTTGCGCGCTGGACTCTCGTTCAGATTTATTGATGGTCCAGGGTTCAAACCCTGACCGCTCCCATCCCCCGTCGTCCTGCGTGAGGTTTGGACTAGGAAGTAATTATCTTCAACTGTGAAGGAACATCCGAAACATGTCAAACATTTGACAACAAACAAAACGAAGATGATAACGTCCTATGCGTGTGCCTAGGTCAATCTAGTCATGCGTGTTAATCAATGCATCCAAGAAATAATAAAAGTCCACAGTCATTGTCACAAACATAAGTCTACAGTTGTCGGAGAAATGGTGACACCGCCGTACACTCACGAAGCAAAACAAAAAATCGTATGCACCTGGCGCAACGGGAGGCGTGTACCTTCATGTGTCAATGTGACAGACATCTGTGTACGTGTCTACGTGTGCTTTTGTGAATGTGTAAACTCATCATTTGCACAATTTTTTTTATTAGAGGCTGGGAGGGAGACGGGGGGGGGGGGGTTTAAGGTGACCTAATTTTGATGTGACTGAGTAAAGATACTCATAGACATTATGGGAGTCTTTCCTAAGCTGTTGCGTCCCCCAAACCCGTCCCCCTTTCTTTTGCACTCACAAGATTAGCTACCTGAATAAGAATTAACTAACCAATTACCGTTCAGTTAGCAAATCAATCAACCAACCATCTAATCGATCAGTCAGCTCATGAAGCAACAAACCAACTAATCGATCAGTCAACTCATGAAGCAACAAACCAACTAATCGATCAGTCAACTCATAAAGCAACCAACCAACTAATCGATCAGTCAACTCATGAAACAACCAACCATCTAATCGATCAGTCAACTCATGAAGCAACCAACCAACTAATCGATCAGTCAACTCATGAAGCAACCAACCAACTAATCGATCAGTCAACTCATGAAGCAACCAACCATCTAATCGATCAGACTTCAAATCAACCAACATACTAACCAATCAGACATCCAACTAAACAAACTAACTGGTCAGTCAGCCAATCAATCCACTTATCAACAAAACAATTAGCCAGCCAATTAACCTAATCCTAACTACCAACTTACTAACCAATTAGTTAACCAATCAATAAAAAAGGGTCAGACATCAAATCAATCAAGCAACATACTAACCGATTAGTCAGCCATCCAATCGATCAACCATCCAATTCACCGATCAGTCATCCAATTAAACAACCAGCCGACCGATCAGTCATTCAATCAAACAACCAACCTACAAAATAACCAACCAAAGCAACCATTCAAGAGTACACACCAATAACCAAGACTTCAGAAGGAATAACCAAAAGGTCTGAACGAAAGACCAATAGTTCAGAACAAACAACCAAAAGTTCAGAACAAACAACCAAAAGTTCAGAACAAACAACCAAAAGTTCAGAACAAACAATTAATAGTTCAGAACAAACAATTAATAGTTCAGAACAAACAATTAATAGTTCAGAACAAACAATTAATAGTTCAGAACAAACAACCAAAAGTTCAGAACAAATTACCAAAAGTTCAGAACAAACAACCAAAAGTTCAGAACAAACAATTAATAGTTCAGAACAAACAATTAATAGTTCAGAACAAACAATTAATAGTTCAGAACAAACAACCAAAAGTTCAGAACAAACACTTAAAAGTTCAGAACAAAATATTAAAAATTCAGATCAAACAACCAAAAGTTCAGAACAAACAACCAAAAGCTCAGAACAAACAACCAAAAGTTCAGAACAAACAATTAAAAGTTCAGAACAAACAACCAAAAGTTCAGAACAAACAACCAAAAGTTCAGAACAAACAACCAAAAGTTGGGTTAATGAAGTAAAACCATCATGACCTAGTTATAGATCATCCACAGTCTACAACTTCTCCCGCCACACATCACAACCTTGTTGATGTCCAAGGGCTAAGCCGAAGGCTCTTCGAGCCCTAAGTTTGAAAAAAAAACCTGTTTGGACGCCAAACAGTAAAAAAAAAACTTGTGTGAACGCACAGTTCTGTTTTGGAGAGACCCGAGTCAATGCCTATGTAAAACATTGCTATTTCCGATACCTTTGGCCCCGACGCATGCTTGGCACATGCCGAAGGCCGAGGACACCGGGAGCCTCCGCCATTTTCCTTCGTTATACCAAGCTAACCGTGGGGGGACTCGCCATTTTGTGTAACGGTCCCTTGAGGAACAGCGCATGGATGTATGACGGGTTTGTGGGGACTCTTTTGCAACCCCGCATGTGCAATGGGTGGACTCTCGTCTACCCGTGGGCTTCCCCACGGGAAGCTTGTGCTGCTACCCATTTAGCCTAACCACTTCCTCTAATGGTCGTTTCCACACGGGCGCCACGATGAGGCAGAGTAGCGTGCCCGCGCACATCTCAACATAAGCAAAAAGTAGGTCACACTTGATTGGTAAATGAAATAGATATGAGTAAGTAATGAGCTAATAGATTCAGGGGCTGTAGGACTGCCTGAAGGCTGAAATAGATATTTGGCGAAGGCTTTGATCTCGATACCAGATATCATCGCTGTCAAAGATGGCCTAATTTTTGGTTAGTTAAGATAGAGGTAGATCTATGCAACATCAAAAAACATCACAAAAATTATGGGTAATTCGTTCCGATTTATTTTTTATGCACGCTTCGATAGGGAGCTATTTATAGAACAAATAATTTGATATTCCTGGGATGAAGGGGAGGTAATGCTTCCAAGGCTACTTTATAATCTATACTTACTATCCTAAGGAAAACGTTGAGATTATGCAGATTTGAGTAGGTTAAAATATAATTAACATACAACAAAAATTTAAGTTGAATTACATATTACATTAATTCTACACACCAGACATTGATAAAGATAAAGTTTCAACTGAACAAAGAAAACTTAATTGTATTGGATAGATAATCTACATTCAAATTACGTACATTATGTTTCTAATTAAACACCAGTGGTAAGTGTTTTGGCCAATGCAAGACAGAGAAAACAAGGGTTATATTCCTTGAAAATTAGTAACAAAAAATATAGCATAAACAATGATAAATACTCAACGGTAATCTGTACTCACTAATTACTACACCTCCTTCTCCGAAACGAGGTCAAATGTTGGACATTGTTCATAGGACACTGGAAACGGCTTCTCTTAATAAGGAGAAGGAAAGAGAAAGTAAGAACAGGGGGGGGGGAAATAGCTGGATACCAAAAGGAAGAAAAGGAGAGAGAGAAGAGAGAAAGAAAGAGAAAAAAAAAGGACGCGGGGAGAGAGAGAGTGACAGAACCAGAGGCGTGAAAAGTGGGGGGATAGGGTTATAAAGACAGGAGAGAGAGAAAGAAAGGAAGGAAGAGAAAGAGAGAGAAAGAAAAAGAGAGAGAGAGAGAGAGAGAGGAAGAGAGAGAGAAAGAGAGAAAGGAAGAGAGAGAGAGAGAGGAAGAGAGAGAGAAAGAGAGAGAGAAAGAGAGGATGAGAGAGAAAAAGAGGATGAGAGAGAGAGAAAGAGAGGATGAGAGAGAGAAAGAGAGGATGAGAGAGAGAAAGAGATATAGGATGAGAAAAAGGAAGAAATGAAAGAATGTGGGAAAGACAGGAGGATAGAGAGAGAGAGATAGGAGAGACAGAAAGTGGAGGAGAAAGAGGAGATAGGAGTGAGGGAGGCGAGAGAGAGAGAGTAAGAGGAGGACAGCAAGGATATGGGCGATACACAGGAGGAGAAAATGTAGGAGATTGAGTTAGGTGTGAATTAAAATGAGAGAAAGTGGATAAAGAAGACTAGGACAGAGAGAAGAGTGGTTGAGAAACGTTTGATCGACTCATCGATGTTTCCTGATATTGTGTACGTATCAAAACGAAACACTTGATCAAAAGTCTAGATATAAACCCGAGCTGCTGTTTTTGCGCACCACAAGAAAGCAAACATCATAAAAACCCAGAAAAAAAAACTTGGTATTCTTTGTTCAGATCACTTCCCCAGACACAATCCCATTGCGTTATTCCATCATCATGTCAAATCTTTGTTTCAGATGTCAACTCTTCACAGCCATAAGATATATTTAGACCCCGGTCTATTTATAGACCCCCAAGACTAAACATAGCGCGTTATCTCCGACAAGAATGCCGACTCCCAAAACTACCCAGAAACACAAAGATCGTCTATAACGTTACACAGACAAACCATAAACATAACTCTTTATTTACACTAGTCAGATGAGATTTTCCCCCCCTTAATAGAAATATCTTCTATGTTTTTCTCTAAGTATATTTTCTTTTTAAGTTTTTTTGTTTTCATGAGTATGTAAGTGGCTATGTTTATGCCTTAGCAATGTGTGTGCGCAGTAAGTGTTTTCTAAAAATAAAAACATAAATAAACCCAGATAACTCAACAGGTGAACTGGAGCTACAACTAATTCAACAAATTCTAGTTTATTCTAATTCATAGTTTACAAATTAGTTTGATGAAGAGGAGGAGGGAGAGGGGAGCTAAGATGAAGAGTTGAGCTAAGATGAAGAGATGAGCTCAAGAGAGATGGGGAAAAATGCACTGAAAGGTGGGTGTTTTGGCTGAGAAAGGAAAGGTGGAATAAACTAGTCAGGCGAATAAAATGTTTAACTTGGCTTCAATATGTGGTTCTGAGATATCTCAGAGAGGGATAATAAGAATTAGGGTTCTACCCCCCGCCCACACCAAGTTCTTTCAACAACCTATAAGGACACTGAGGTATTTTATTGCACAATTTTTCTCTCTAGAAATGATAAAGAGAAAAAAAACGGGAAAACCCACTTGAGTAGAATCACGTAAGGGAAAAACCCAAGATTGTTTTTAGTGCGAAGAGGGATTTTTGTGGAAAACAGGGTGAAATGAATAAAATGAGTTCGAGGGTCAAATTAACCATTAATGCGTTAATATTGTCAAACCAAGATTTATAGTTGAGTACGTACGTACGTGCTGCACTTGGGTGAGTACTCTGGTACACTGTGGGTGGTTGGAATATTGGGAGGAATTCGACAAAGCCTAAGGGTGTCTTACAGCCAATGCGACGCCCCAACCTGACGTCACGACCTGTGAACTGGCGACGAAGTACTGGTCTAAACTGCCCACAGGTTGCGACGACGCCGGTCAGTGTTCAGGCCTTCTGTTACGATGGGTCTCGCCCTAACCGAGATGGTGGAGGCACAGACAATAATAAGGCAGTGCAGAATGGGACACCGCTTACTGCTCCCGTGTCCGGTCAAACTTTGATGTCCGCCGCAGTCACTACGGAAAGTCAATGGTGTGAAAGATTGTCTTAGGGGGTGTCCGCATCTCCGAGAGCTGCGGGGTAACGTATCTGCATAGAGTCACTAGACCTGTAGGAGAGCTGCGGGGTAACGTATCTGCATAGAGTCACTAGACCTGTAGGAGAGCTGCGGGGTAACGTATCTGCATAGAGTCACTAGACCTGTAGGAGAGCTGCGGGGTAACGTATCTGCATAGAGTCACTAGACCTGTAGGAGAGCTGCGAGGTAACGTATCTGCATAGAGTCACTAGACCTGTAGGAGAGCTGCGGGGTAACGTATCTGCATAGAGTCGCTAGACCTGTAGGAGAGCTGCGGGGTAACGTATCTGCATAGAGTCGCTAGACCTGTAGGAGAGCTGCGGGGTAACGTATCTGCATAGAGTCGCTAGACCTGTAGGAGAGCTGCGGGGTAACGTATCTGCATAGAGTCACTAGACCTGTAGGAGAGCTGCGGGGTAACGTATCTGCATAGAGTCACTAGACCTGTAGGAGAGCTACGCTAGTCCATTCATTATAGAACAATGACCTCAATGTCCATCTATCGTATATTGAAGAGGTATTTTTTAGCTTCAAACCCTACTGAAGAGGAGGGGGGGGGTTCAACTCAAAACCCTTAGGCTACGCTCATAGAATTTTGAGTGTTAAATTTGCTTTTTATATTGAATAGGGGGGGGGGGTATAAAATAAAAATCTTCCTGAACTGTGGCTCTTGGAATTTGGGGATAGTCGTTTCCTTTGTTTTGTTTTGTTTTGTTATTAGAAGAGAGGGATTTATCTGCTAAAAAATCCAGATAGGGGGTTTTAAACTAAAAACCCCTTGACAGGAGTTTTAAACTCAAACCCCCCTGGTAGGGTGTTTTAAACTCAAAACCCCTTGGCTGCGTTGGGGCAAGTGATGGTATAGTATTAAAATGTCACCCAAAATAAACAAAATCAAAGCAAAAAATCAATTACTGAATTCTGAACCCCCCCCCCCCACCGGCTACGCCCATGGTTGCTGGTCCATACGTTGTTAAAAGTCTTTGAGTACTCTATATTTGAAGTCAATTATTTGTGAAAGTGAAGTTTTAGTTTAAGAAGCTAGAATAGCAGCTCAGTTGTATCAGTTGTAGTGTCAGTTGTGTCAGTTTATGAAGTGCAATGGATTTATTAGTTCAGTGGTTTTGTAAGAAAATAGATCAAGTAATGCAGTATGGGGGGAAGTCTGAACATTCCGGGCTCACATAGGTCTCACCAGCCACACGAGGAGGCATAAAACCCTAGTGCAAAGCCCTCAGCCCCCCCTGGATGTGATAAAGTGGTCATCATCGAACCACGATGGACGAACTCCACATTTGGGAATTATAGAATTAATGTTTTGAAGAAGTTCATGAAATAAATAAAAAGTCTAGAAGTTTGTTCTTGGTGTTTTGGTCGTTGTATATTCCCCCCGGCATGTGGTTCTGTTTGTGTACTTATATATACACAAAGACAAAATAAGAACTTGTATTATAAGCACAGTCATAAATATGAAATGATCATAAAATTTGGTACTAAAAGCAATAATCGTCACAGTAGGCACGCCCTTAAACGTTGTAAGATCATCGCCATGTTAGGCAACACGCTTTTTTTTTGTAAAGAATAAGACTCAAACCTAATCCTTCGGAGAAAATTTATTGATCAAACTTCAAAAGAAAAACACAACATCGCGTCTTGTCCGAGAATGTTATCATGTTTAAATAGTTCCAAATTGTAGATGTTTACAATAGTATTTCCTTTTACAAAAGACTTTAATCCTAGTATTCATTTCATAATGACTCTCTGTACTTGTAGAGCTGCTATAAAATAATATGCCACGAATGTACATTACATTGATTTCTACATTTCGATGGTGAAAATGCGTCTCTATATTTGATAATTTTAACTTTCAAATATTGATAATAAAGTAGACGCATTTTAAAAAAGGATGGGTCAGCGTAAATGCAAATACAACATTTATTTTCTATTGAAAAAAAACAACCTTATTATTCGCACCCCCTAGAGGCGTAGTAACCGAAATGTGCACCCCCTCCTTTCCCATGAGCATCACATCTTATCTTATCTTATATAATACAGACGTTACATAGAAATATAGGCTTAGGAAGGAAAGTATTTATTAATAATAGAATACTAATAACCTAAGCATGTATTATCTAACTAAAATATCTACAATAATTTATATTTTTTGGCATGCCCCCCTTTGACCCCCATCACTACGCCTCTGGTAACCACACACGCCTTTCTTTTTTCAATTGAGAAAAATTTAATAATTATATGCGTATAAATTACGCCATTAAAATCTGACCTAAGGAAATAAAGTACATTGGAAAAGACCTATTTTTATTTCAGTTAATCACTTATATTGTAGTACCAGGTGGCCGAACCTCGCTCGGTTAAATCATTTCCTAAGGAACGATATATCCCGAAGTCATTTTGGGAATATTGTTGTAATTACGAGAATGAACTATCAGGTAAAGATATCTAATCCGAAGAGCTGCTCTTGTGTTCTGTTAGTTCTAAATGTAAATGTACATGGCGACTAGAATAGAAAGTCTCTAAGGTCCTCCAACAATGTAAAAAAAAAAAAAACAACAACAACACAGGACATCTTTTGTGTCAAACTATTGTGCTATTGTTGGCTTGGAAGAAAGTAGTTGCAGTATAACTTCTCCAATGGTTACGTTCAGACATTCAAAAATTGCAATTAGTATATACATTATTTAATTTCATTTCATTATTGTTGTACCATAGTTCCATAATAAATAAACAATGCAATAGGATGCTGCGCAAATGTTGAATTGGTCTATTGATTCATTCAAACCTGTTTTTCGTTTACAAAGAAATGTATTTGCTCTAAGCCAGTGACGTAGGCGGGTGAGAAGTTTGTTTGTTTTTTTCATTCATAAAACAATCTAGCTAAAATTAATTTTTCCATATTTATAATATTTCGATATATAGCGATATTTACATTTAGAACTAACAGAATACAAAAGCAACTCTTCAGAATGGCAGTCTTTACCCGATCGTTCATTTTCCTTAAGAAATTATTCCACCGGGCGAGGCTCGGTCAGCTGGTACTACATACATACAAGGATAGCTCGCTTAAGAGTATAGGATAAAGCAAGACATAAAAACAGATAAGAATTTCATTAATTTATCTAGAAATGCTAATTAGAAAAACCAAAACAAAAACGTAAATGTTTTCTATGAGTATTTTATAAACTTTACTCTGGTATTTCTATATGCTTGGTAAAATTGATCGTAAAATAGAATATCAATGTTATTGATACTTAATGTATTAAATGCCAAACAAGTTTACAAAGAGAGTCTCTGTTGTCACACCAACGCAGAGGAGTTAATTCCCCCTATTCGCAAGGAATATTTAAGACGTGATTTATTTTTTTTGATTGTCAAAATGTTTCAAAGATTCATTTGGCTTGTAAAAAATGTTGTTTTTTTTTCTCTGTAAAATGTTTTTGATGTTCCTTAAAAAAATAAAGATAATTTACTTCCTTGTCCAAACCTACCGCTGGACGACGGGTAGGGCAGCGAGCAGGGTATGAAACCGGGACCGTCAAGATAATCAGTCCAGCGCGCCAACCGTATGACCAGGCATTGCTGTTAACTTAATAACAAACTAATTGTCTATTATTGATAAAGAGACATATTACACAATACGGCATGACAGCTACTAGACATTTGGAAATAAAAATCTACACCTTATGTCTAGAAATTGAAATTATAGATATTGATCTAGTCTAAATCATGGCTGCCTGGCAGTGTGGTTTGCGCGCTGGACTGTCGTTTGGATTTATCGATGGTTCCAGGTTTAAATCCTGCCCGCTCCCATCCCCCGTCGTCCTTCGAAAGGTTTCGACTAGCAAGTAAACAGCTTCAACTCTGAAGGAACATCCGAAACATGTCAAACAACAAACCTTCTAAACTAGACCTAGAAATTCTAGATCAAGAATATACAATAATTTTAATTAGAATATAAATCTAAATCTAGTTTTAAAAAACTAGCTTTAGTGTAAAAAAAATCTAGATCTAGTGTAAAAAAAATCTAGCTCTAGTGTTCTGCCCACTTTTTACAAATACCTTCTGCCCACTTTTTACAAATACCTTCTGCCCACTTTTTACAAATACCTTCTGCCCACTTTTTACAAATACCTTCTGCCCACTTTTTACAAATACCTTCTGCCCACTTTTTACAAATACCTTCTGCCCACTTTTTACAAATACCTTCTGTCCACTTTTTACAAGTACCTTCTGCCCACTTTGTAAAAATACCTTCTGCCCACTTTTTACAAATACCTTGTGCCCACTTTTTACAAATACCTTCTGCCCACTTTTTACAAATAAATTTGTGCTCACTTTTGATTCTTTTTCTCGACCATGGATTGTGTTGAGATTATAACATTATAACCTACCACATGAATATTGTTGGAGAAACTATAATGGTGCTGTAGGTGGTTCTAGGTGGTGTAGATGATGTAGGCGATGTTGATGATGTAGGCGATGTTGATGATGTAGGCGATGTATGCGTTATATGTGATGTAGGTGATGTAGGTGAATTAGGCGATGTAGGTGATGTAGGTGAATTAGGTGATGTAGGTGATGTAGGTGAATTAGGTGATGTAGGTGAATTAGGTGATGTAGGTGAATTAGGTGATGTAGGTGAATTAGGTGATGTAGGTGAATTAGGTGATGTAGGTGAATTAGGCGATGTAGGTGATGTAGGTAAATTAGGCGATGTAGGTGATGTAGGTGAATTAGGCGATGTAGGTGATGTAGGTGAATTAGGCGATGTAGGTGAATTAGGCGATGTAGGTGAATTAGGCGATGTAGGTGAATTAGGCGATGTAGGTGATATAGGTGAATTAGGCGATATAGGTGATGTAGGTAAATTAGGCGATGTAGGTGATGTAGGTAAATTAGGCGATGTAGGTGATGTAGGTGAATTAGGCGATGTAGGTGATGTAGGTGAATTAGGCGATGTAGGTGAATTAGGCGATGTAGGTGAATTAGGCGATGTAGGTGATATAGGTGAATTAGGCGATATAGGTGATGTGGGTGAATTAGGCGATGTAGGTGAATTAGGCGATGTGGGTGATATAGGTGATGTAGATGATGAAAGCGATGCAGGTGATGTAAGTGAAGCCTATAACATTTCTTTTGGACACATCTGACAGTGAAAACTATTCTAAACAGTGACCGTAATGGGACAAACCACTACAGCCCTGCCCGCGGTCAAATTTTAATCAATTTATTTGCATGTGTCTGCCCGAGAAAGTTCAACACCCCGGGATAAGGTATCAAATGGTTCTATTTAATCCAGTCCAATGTCCAGTCCATCGCGATGATCTGATGACCACCCACTGAGCTAGATATATATAAATATCTCTGAAACGACCATTTAGCGCTCCCCAATCGTTGTGACCCTCGCGAATGACCACCCAGTGAGGGGAGCGTACTGGGTTCTTTAATGTTTATTTATTCCTCCCTCCCTCTCTCTGTTTGTGGGACACTTAGTAACTCTTCAACCATCCACTAATAATAACAAGACATTTAGCCGGGAAAGATTTTTTCCCTTCACAGCTTTGTCTCTCCTGGATGATACATATTCAACATATTGTGCGGAAAAGTTATGCCCAAAATGCGACCCGCGGGCCACATCTGGCTCTCAATGCAGGTTCATCCGTCCAACTAGAATGTAAAATATATGATTAAAAAATTGGAACATTTAACTACATGTAGTTGCTTTAGGGAAAATGTTGGTTACAACTTGTTTCTAATCAAAATGTCGTCTGCTCTATTGCATTTCCATTTTTGTAGTGATCTTGCCCGCGACAAGAGTGTGGAGAATTTATTTGGCCTCCGGGCTAAAGAAGGCCGGACATCACTGGCTAGAAGATCACGGTACAATTCTTGCGTACAATTTTCGTCGAGGCCAATCATATATCTATCAGAGTGCTACCAAAACAACACGAGAAGTAACTCTGTTTAAAGAAAGGAAGTGGTATCAGCCCTTGACTCTATCATATTTACTTCGAAGGCAAAAGTCTTAACTCTAATAAGCACTAAGCCGACACTATGAGAGTCTAGAGCACACAGTACCATACGAGGATGGATGTGGCATGCCGGACGAAACATCGTGGTAGTCTATTCATTCTGTCTCACCGCACAACGGGGCCGCTGCGAGTTCAAGACGGATGAGGTACGAACTGGAGGGATACAGGAAGTTGCACATAGTGGGATGTTGCTTGCCGCACCACCATGTTGAACATGAACGCTGGGATATGTTCCCCGAAATTGTGCACAGGTAACAGTGTTGCAGTTGACATGTCCAGAGCAATCAGGAGGATGGTACACAGTAGACAGTACATGTCAACGCGTGGTGTATTATACATCAATTAGGCTACCCTGGTTTGACATTTTTTTTTTAAAAGCTTTGCGCCTTCTGGTTGGGTTACCAGTCGTTCGACAAAGGGGGGACAGGTTCTCCTCTTTTGTTTTCGGTGTCTCCGTTCGGCAGGCATCGACATGAAGCAGGGCCGGACTTAGGTAAGTGGAGGCCCTAGGCGAAGTGAATTTGGTGGCCCCCCCCCCCCAATGAAACAAAAATAAACACCAAAATAATGAAACAAAGCAATTTATTTAAAACCTACCTGTATCAAAATTTAAGCCAATAATTAATTTAAATTCGTATAGAGCGTTCTCCTTAGAAAGTGGCTAGGGCTCCGTAAGCTTCTCAAACACATTCTTATCTTATTTAATACAGAGGTTACTTTTAAAATTCACAAAATTTAGAGACCCTTCAGAAGACAAGAATAAAAAGTAAAGTAGCAATTACATATAAAATACTAAACCATAATTTACAAATGCAAAATATGACATTAATAAATTATAGCTTTTATAGATCTACTTTCATGCTTATAGCAATCCTTATTTGTGGACCAGTGGGGGGAGGGGGTCTCTGGGAGAAGGTTGTTCGTCTGCTCGAGTCGGGTGTTGAACCTCGAGCCCCCTTCATAGGTAGCCAAGCCAAGCCAAGTTCAAGCGTACTCAGCCTCTTGACCACGCATAGTGATAAATGCACATTTCTTATTCCATATGCTAGGACAAATTCGTGCGAGTGCTCCATTTTCCCCTAGTGCCAATAGAATGTGTTTTCTGAAACAGCCAGGAAAGACAACGACTTGGCAGATTTTGAGTCATTGACAGATTAAAATGCATGACTAGATTGACACACGAAATGCGAAATTATCTTCTTCTTTTTACTAACGTCTGCAATTTATAAGATAAGATAATAAAGACCAGAAAGCAAAGTTGTTGCAGTTTCTCAAAATGAACGTGACAAATATATTTATAAAATAATTCTAAAGCAAAAAACTAAAAGCCTTTCAATCTATAGATCTAGAACTCGTGTTAATATTTCTTCTTTTTTTTTTAATGACTCCTCCTCATAGGCAGAGAGGTGTGTGTGTGGGGGGGGGGGGGGAGATGCTATCAATCTCCCTCTACTCCCTCATATAATTTCCGGACCCACCCACCGTCTTGATGTCTGTGTATCTAGCTCCCTGTCTAGCTACTTAAACCAAATAGACGCAAAGCTTTTTGAGTTCAGATCCATCACCGACCTATGTTTTCTGTCAGAGTGGGGCGTGTACGGCACTCGTCAAAAAACTCCCATGCCGCTTCGCGCGGCGGATATGACGTCACGATGACAATGCCGGCCAAGCACCAAGCGGACCAAAGCCCCGCCGACATGTGTTATGACAATCTTCTGGAAACAGTTGGATGTTGCAGAGCAGCTCAGGTCACCAGTGACCTCTTTGGTCTCTCCCCACCTCCCGCTGTTCTACGACCTGAGACTGGTTAGTCCAGGCGACATTTTTTCGTTTAACAAAATGAATGATAAGGTGTCTACTGTAACAATTTCTTTTTAAATAGCAGGATAAAAATACACATTTTTTTAAAAAATATGAACCCATGTTTGTTATTATGTTTAGCTTTAAGAAAAAAAAATGTCTTTGGGCGAGCTTCATTTTACTGAGACAAATCAAAACTTGTTTTTCCTGAGTACAGTTTGTTCCCTACGATTGCAACGATGACAGTATAGGTAATTAATATGTGGACTTTGAACAGATACATTGCCGGACTACGGCAGTGCGAAAATGCAGTGATGTATTCTATCATTCTTATCCGATGAACGGAGGGTAGGGGGTGGCTCCAGGAAATGAAAGCAAAATAGGTTTCTAAAAAATGCATATAAATTATAAAAATAAAGAAATTGAGATTAAGCTTGCAGGAAATTAAATGTGTTATTATTCCAACATAACTTAAGATTATTTTCAAAAGAGAAAAGGAAAGTCCGCGTCTCCCTGGAGTTTGAGAGATAATGCAAGGATAATAAGAAGCCAGCACAACAATATTTAACTTCTCTTAAGACAACTTGTCCCAATACACCACAGTTACAGATCTGGGCAAAGTGGTCGGCCCCTCTCCATTAACCATTAAAGTGCTGAGCTATTTTACAATGAGTGCATACAAAATGGAATTACAATTCTGATGTTTAGAGGCTGAACCACAACATGCGTTTTAAGGGTTAAGACCAAAACGGAAAGACTTTAAAACTCTTTAACGCCACTTTAAGTAAGGATGTTTCAAGGTTATTCCTGGTCACTGAGCAGTACAAAGTAGCCCAAGTCATCAAGCGCTGGTTGTGTGTGTGGATGGGCCCTTCTCTACGTTGGTAGTATTTTTAGTCTATCTATATTGTTATTGTTATAGTAGTTATGGTGAAACTGTAGTCAAACTAAATTTCCATTTGTTTGGACCAATCAAATTATCTTAAGGCTGCACCACCCGTGCACGAGACTAATAAACGAGTTCGCGTCTGCCCAAGAGTTTATAGTGACATTTTGACCTCACTGCGTTACTTTCTTCTGCTAGTATTTGGTGAATCTGGAAGTTGAACAGTCCTTAAATAATCTCTGGTTAGGCAGTTAATTAAAAAAAAAAGAAAAAAACTCCACCCACAACAGCTAAACAAAACGTTGGACGTGACCCTCGATCTAAGAAAAAACAGCCCACCTTGATGCTAATTTTGTGTCCTGCCTTCAAAGCTAGTAAACATGTGCACTAGAAAAAACAATCTCAAAGAGCGCTTTAAAAAAAAAAAAAAAACTCAACGAAACGAACCAACAAAAACTGGCACTACAAGTTGGTAAGACAAAACATGATGAATCAAAAAAAAAAACACAAAAAAAACCTAGGCTACGTGGACATTAAAGGGTTAATTATGGCATGTCCTTATATGGTGGTGCAACTGGGCTTATGTTGTGTTGGTCTGTGGAGGAAATACTAGAACGCCCACACACCATTACGTTACGACATAAAAATGTTCTGCTGTAGTTATCAGCGGTTCTCAAACTTGAACAGTTTCTCACAATTGAAGTACATGATAGCTCAGGCTAGAATGTATAGCCGAAACGCAGCCACGCTAGTTATCCCTCTCTTTGTGGAACTTTATTTAAATAATGAGAAGATGTTGGAATATCAGCGGTGTAATAGCTAGGAAGACTTGTCGACAGATTTACAGCCCATAACAGAGTTGATCAGAAAGAACACACCATTTGTTTGGTCTGATCAATGCACACGAGCTTTCAACAAGATAAAACAGAAAATATCGACTCATGGCACATTTATATATTTGGACCCTAACAAAGAGCTTACATTACAAGCAGATAGCAAAATGGCTTGGGAGCAGCGTTATTACAAGATGGCAGTCCAATAGCATATGCTTGAAGATCATTAACTGATACTCAGAAAAGATGGGCAAATCTTGCAAGATATTGAACCATGCCACGGTATCTTCGGACCGATGAGATATCTTTTGGAGCATTCAAACTCTAAATCGCAGATACTTTGTTAGGATCTGGTTTTATTCCAAAAAATTAATTTCAGCTGTTCTAAAAACAGACTTTTCGTGGTTCAGTTTAATCTTCTTTTCTTGACATCTCTTCATCAGCTCTCTTAGGTTAATATCATGATTTCTGAGTGCCTCTTCATTCGTTCTTCCTCTTCCTACCACTATAATATCATCAACGTAATTGAAACAGCCTTTCAGTCCTTCTAGTGCTAGATTTAATCTTCTCTGAAAAATTTCTGAGCTCACTTTCAGACCAAATGGTAATCGCTTCCATTTGTATCTACCAAATGGGGATATCATTGCTGTCAAATTAGATGACGCTGTGTCTAGCCTGACATGCCAGAAAGCTTCATCCAATTCGCTGAATATTTTGGCATCGTTCAAATCTGCCAATATGTCATCTAAAGTAGCAAGATTATAGAATTCCCTTAGTAAAACTTTATTCAGGGCTTGTGGATCTATGCAAATCCTAATTTTTTCATTAGCTTTTTCCATTATTGCCATCTGACTCACCCACTCTGTAGGTTCTATCACTGGTTCTATGATTCCTCTCTGTATTAGGGTCTTTAACTGCTCCTTAACTCTTTCTTGTAAAGCAATAGGGATCAGAGTTTCGCCAGCTCCGGTGAAACTTTTGCTAATTCACGGCCATGTTACCTTCTACCTCGAGCGGCTCGGGTACAGAAAGGACATTTCTAGCCGCCATTGTCTGGTGTAGCCCTGTAATTGTTGTCTATTTCTTATTGCAAACATAAACCTTTATATATTGATTAATGATTACCTCTGATCATTAATACACCGATGCCACCATGTTGATTAAGATCTAGGTTCTCAGTAAGCAATAAGTAAACAACTACCATTTGTGTCATGGCGGAAACAATACTTTATTCTATTGAACGCACGCTTTATGCTTACATATTCTCTATAACTATCAACAAAAAAGGGTTACAATTATGTTTATTGTACTACTTAAATTAAGTCAGAGATCTAATTTTTTTAAATTATGCATAAATATTTTAACACCTATTCGCCATAATTAATTAGACCAGGGGTAGGCAACCTTTTTCAACCGTGGGCCACATTAACAAAATTTGGGGACTGGGCGGGCCGCATATATATATATATATATATATATATATATATATATATATATATATAGAGAGAGAGAGAGAGAGAGAGATAGATAGATAGATAGATAGATAGATAGATAGATAGATAGATAGATAGATAGATAGATAGATAGATAGATAGATAGATAGATGTTTTGTCACCTTATTTTGTATTTTTCTATTTTATTCGGGGCCACCAAAAACACTTCACCCATGGCCTCCAATTGTCCAAGGCTGGCCTCAACTGGCAGTTCAGAAAAGTACGTGAAGATTTGGAATTAAAACATCCCTATGTTCGGTAACACAGTAGTATCCGCTGGCATATCATTCAATCAATATGGAATAATAAGGAAGAAATTGTTAGGTTCCTTGATGGACATGAATGTGACCCCTTCCCAATATTTCTAATGAAGAGTTGAAGACAGACTTCATGTTTATCATCGGAAGCATTGCAATTTGTTGCTTGCACATGAAATGTATGTGCATCTTAAATCTTTTTAAACAAAGCTATTCCATTTCTTGAGGCCAGCAAGCGAAATAAAGTCTTTATTCTTTTACCTTAGCTGAAAGGTGAATCTATTTCTAGTGAAATCGCTGAAAAGTACAAGACTTATTTAGATTCCTTGATTGTGGAATTTGAAAGGAAATTTTAAGAAATAAAAACAAGTTTTCAATACCCTCAGCTCACCATTTAATGAAGAAGCTGATATAGCTCCAGATGACATACCTCCAAGCAAATTATGACCTGAAATAGAAGTTCCAGTCAGTTCTTTCGTGGGAGCTTCATGGGTGCCAGAAGCTGTACACTTTAAGAAACGTATACATTCACATTTTATAGAACCACATTCATCTTTGAACAAGTTTTTCTTTTTGTTTGAAAAGTATCAATTGTTAGAACAGGTCCATGCTTATTGAAGGTAATTTGACAGTAGTCGCAAGAAAAGTAACGAATAGTAAGCTAGTTCTATTATGCACGAGAGTAAACAGTTATATACTTCAAGTACTACTATACATTCGTGGTGAAACGAGAGTAAACAGTTATATACTTCAAGTACTACTATACATTCGTGGTGAAACGAGAGTAAACAGTTATATACTTCAAGTACTACTATACATTCGTGGTGAAACGAGAGTAAACAGTTATATACTTCAAGTACTACTATACATTCGTGGTGAAACGAGAGTAAACAGTTATATACTTCAAGTACTACTATACATTCGTGGTGAAACGAGAGTAAACAGTTATATACTTCAAGTACTACTATACATTCGTGGTGAAACGAGAGTAAACAGTTATATACTTCAAGTACTACTATACATTCGTGGTGAAACGAGAGTAAACAGTTATATACTTCAAGTACTACTATACATTCGTGGTGAAACGAGAGTAAACAGTTATATACTTCAAGTACTACTATACATTCGTGGTGAAACGAGAGTAAACAGTTATATACTTCAAGTACTACTATACATTCGTGGTGAAACGAGAGTAAACAGTTATATACTTCAAGTACTACTATACATTCGTGGTGAAACGAGAGTAAACAGTTATATACTTCAAGTACTACTATACATTCGTGGTGAAACGAGAGTAAACAGTTATATACTTCAAGTACTACTATACATTCGTGGTGAAACGAGAGTAAACAGTTATATACTTCAAGTACTACTATACATTCGTGGTGAAACGAGAGTAAACAGTTATATACTTCAAGTACTACTATACATTCGTGGTGAAACGAGAGTAAACAGTTATATACTTCAAGTACTACTATACATTCGTGGTGAAACGAGAGTAAACAGTTATATACTTCAAGTACTACTATACATTCGTGGTGAAACGAGAGTAAACAGTTATATACTTCAAGTACTACTATACATTCGTGGTGAAACGAGAGTAAACAGTTATATACTTCAAGTACTACTATACATTCGTGGTGAAACGAGAGTAAACAGTTATATACTTCAAGTACTACTATACATTCGTGGTGAAACGAGAGTAAACAGTTATATACTTCAAGTACTACTATACATTCGTGGTGAAACGAGAGTAAACAGTTATATACTTCAAGTACTACTATACATTCGTGGTGAAACGAGAGTAAACAGTTATATACTTCAAGTACTACTATACATTCGTGGTGAAACGAGAGTAAACAGTTATATACTTCAAGTACTACTATACATTCGTGGTGAAACGAGAGTAAACAGTTATATACTTCAAGTACTACTATACATTCGTGGTGAAACGAGAGTAAACAGTTATATACTTCAAGTACTACTATACATTCGTGGTGAAACGAGAGTAAACAGTTATATACTTCAAGTACTACTATACATTCGTGGTGAAACGAATGTTGGATGTAAATAGACAATAGCAAAATTTAAAAAAAATTTAGTAAAATTAGTTTTAAAAATTGCTAACTCTTATATATATATATATATACAGCTTCTGGCATCCATGAAGATTTAAGATGCACATATATTTCATGTGCAAGCAACAAATTGCAATGCTTCCGATGATAAACATGAAGTCTTTCTTTAACTCTTCATTAGAAATATTGTGAAGGGGTCACAGTCAATGTCCATCAAGGAACCTAACAATTTCTTCCTTGTTATTCCATATTGATCTAATGATATGCCAGCGGATACTACTGTGTTACCGAACATCGGGATGTTTTAATTCCAAATCTTCTCGTACTTTTCTGAACTGCCAGTTAAGGCCAGCCTTGGACAATTGGAGGCCATAGGCAAGGTGTTTTTGATGGCACCGAATAAAATAGAAAAATACAAAATAAGGTGACAAAACTAAAATTATGGAATTAAAAGCCTAGTGTACTTCGAACACTAACATGGAGCTCAAGTTTCGCTATTCCTTCTGTATGATATTAAATTGTGTATCCTGTGTGAGGCCCCCAACAATCATGGACCTGGGAAGCTGCATACTTGGTCTATGATAAACATATGACCATATTTGGATTACATGTATAAATATTCCGAATTCAATGTAGCTTTGTGTAAACGTTCCAGTTACTAGTTTATGGTCGGAATATTTTTTATTTTTTTTTAAAAAGGATGTTTTTCTCAATCAAAGCACCATCATTTGTTACCCTTTCCATATTGTACAAGCCAACCCAACTTTTTCAACACAATTCTTCAAAGCATTGAATAAATACTGGCCTGGGCTTATGTCTTTTACTGAATTTATCGAAATATTGCTATTAAATATAATCTTCGTTTACTTTAAACTTTTTAGAAGGACATTTAAAGACAATGTTTATTTAGTCTCTTCATTATAACTGATAAGAATCAAAAGTTTCAACAATTTCTTTAGTTATTTACAATTATTTATTTTTAAATAATTGCATTTTTATGTGTGGGCACACATGATTTATTTAGGTTTCCGCGGCCCGCATAAAACACCTCGGCGGGCCGCATGTGGCCCGCGGGTCGTAATTTGCCCACTCCTGAATTAGACGATTCTCAGGCAGGTAACAGCTTGAGCACCTCGAAAAGGGATTCGCCCAGTGCCTGATATTCACATAATTAGGCCCTTGGCATGATTTGTTCTAGAATGTCCTAACTTAAGTTTCACTATAAATGTACTTTGTAAAAGTAATAAATCTAAAAGTATGCCTTATTTCCTTTTTTTTTCTTCTACAATGCCTCTATTCAAGTCACACATTCTTGGAGCCTTCTTGGTGTGCAAAGGGTAGGTGGACACGATTCTTGAAAACGGCTCTAACGATTTTCCTAGAAGTTTGACAGTTGATGTATATCATTGGAAAAATTATTACTAGCTCATTGGCCACACTGGGAAAACTAGTTTGACTGTTATAATTTTTTAAAAAATTAAAGGAAATTAATTTAAATTAGGCTAGGGAACTAGATCATTTTTATCTTGAACAGGCTATGTATTCGGGTATTTCCGCATGTAGATCAGTTCATGAACATTTTTTGTACGCACTGTCTTCAAAGTCTAGATCTAGAGGTCAATCATTTTGGATATTATAAAGTCTTGGAGATTTATCTGGATCTTCTTTCAAGGTAGGGGACAGAAGAAGGGGGCGAGGTAAAAAATATAATTTAAAATAAAAAATCAACACTTATTAGTTCTTTAGAGCAAAATAGCGACCTTAAAATGTATAAAAAAAGGTATTGTCTTTTTAAAAAGTATTTTATTCTTGTTTATATAATCAACATGTAGATTTTGTTGAAAAAAAAATGGATTGAAATGTGAATGTCCACTTTCAGGGTTAGGCTCATGGTAAATTATTTGTATAATCAGCATGTAGATTTTGTTGACAAAAATTATAGATTAAAATGTGAACTTTTTAGGGTGCGGCTCTGAGTGGATGTACTGTTGTAAAGCTGGCCGTGCGCCCAAGGGAGAGCAGTCAAAGGAAAACACGAACAACTGTTCACCTCGCCTTACTTCCCCTCTCGTCTTGTGACTATGTGACTATGTCTAGAACCTACTCGGGACATACGATACTCTTGTAACATTAGGTAGGGATAGAAATACAAGCAGACTGCTAGTACCCTCATTACATCCACCATAAACACTAACAAGGGAGGATAATCCAGCAACGCGAACATCTCCCATAATGCGTCTTCCAGACACGTGACCCCCTGCGATGACGTCACATGACGTGGGGGGCTCGGTTAAACAAGGTTAAGATCCCAGCAGAAGTGAAACTCAACATAAAAAGCGGGAAAGACGGTCCCCGCTATTTCGTCCTTGCTGACTCATGCACTAGACTTGTTGACTGTCCAAGTTCTTAGTGCTACAATAGAACACCAGAGACATTCATAATAGACCAGACAGGATCGCTACGTAGCTGAAACATTTTGAAAAATACTTTTTAAAAAAAACAACAACTTATCCGAAGTGTAATTGTATCAATTAGTTTGTATCAGTCATGCAATTAAATGATCCAGATCTAGACCAACAACAATAAATCTGTGCGATTAATACTATTTTACCAAGCGTTTTTTGTTTAACGCCTTTTCATGTTTTAGCTTTCTCAATACGCTGTGATACTAGCACTTGCCAGGACCAGTTGGGAAAATTTGGGGGGGGGGGGGGGGTGAATCGATATCTGTATAAAAGGGGGGGGGCGACGACCTGAATTTGAGTTTGTGGATCACGCTTCCTCGGGCTGACGTGCTAACCACTATGCCAGTTAGGTGCTTTATTCTAAAGAAGATTGTATGGTTATATATTATTTGTTTCAATTTAGAGCGGCGACCTATAAAGGGGGCTAATTCAGCTTATACAACCATTTCTGTCAAGTACAATTTCTTTCCCTTGTTCAAGATACCATCGACAATAAATAATTTATTACCAATAGTTAATAAACTTATTGGTTAATATTTTTTAAAATAGATTCTTGTGTTGTCAGGTAAAAAAAAATGATTGTGCGAAGTTTCAGCTTGATCCGAGATTGGGTGTGGGAGAAAAAAGTGTACAAACTTTTTACCAGAAAGGCAGAGTGAGAGTGAATTGATAAAAGCTTTGTTGGCAACAATAGTTAATTTACATTCGGAATATACACATTATTCAAACAACATGAATCACTAAAGGCCGATTGTTGAAACCGTTACATTTTGACGAAATATGCACGCATGCTTATAACTGTTTCTGTATGTGATTGGTGGATAAACGATGAATTTAGTCAATGTGTCCTACTTCAAAAGTGTCATACATCTAGTTTCGGAAATTATGCATACATGTTTGAACACCTATTCAAAGTAATTAATTAGACTAATTAGACCATTATCAAACAGGGAACGCAAGACTAGACTAGCACACTGGAGGTTTGGAGGCTTTATGAACTTCCAACACGCCTGTAAAGGGCCGCATTATCGAAACAAAAAGAACTAAAAAAACAAACTTCAAGTCCAACCGAAAGACTGTGCACTCTGGGCAGAGTGGCAGGATAACAGCAAGCCTCCAGCCGGGCAGGGACCGCGCGCTGTGGATTGGGCAGAATTGTAAGTTTTTAGCTTAGGACACATCGTCCTTTCATTAGGTCATTTCAGCACTCGTTTGGGTCTTTTTGTTCCTAATAAGATTATTACTTATCACTTGTTAGGCCACTTTGTCACTAGTTAGGTCATTTCAGTACTCGTTTGGGTCTTTTTGTTCCTAATAAGATTATTACTTATCACTTGTTAGGTCACTTTGTCACTAGTTAGGTCATTTCAGTACTCGTTTGGGTCTTTTTGTTCCTACTAAGATTATTACTTATCACTTGTTAGGTCACTTTGTCACTAGTTAGGTCATTTCAGTACTCGTTTTGGCCTTTTTGTTCCTAATAAGATTATTACTAATCACTTGTTAGGTCACTTTGTCACTAGTTAGTTCATGTTTCGTCACCAGTTAGGTCATTTCGTTTCTAGTTAGGTGATTTTAGACACTTGTTAGGTGATTTTAGACACTTGTTAGGTCATTTTAGACACTTGTTAGGTCATTTTAGACACTTGTTAGGTCATTTCGTCATTAGTTAGATCATATCGTGCGATTCTTTACATACTAAAATTTTGTTCCGAAAAAAAAAATTACAAAATTGTTCTTACATATTTTAAAATCAGAAATGATAAGCCTAGCTAAACCAATAGTTTACGACTTTGCTAACTAAAGGAGGAAGGGACGAGGTGAAACTTTACGACATCAATGTAAGAATAAAAACAAAGCCCAATTAAATACGGTACTCAGAAAGACACAAATATACAGGCACATTTCCTATTCCATTCACTAGAACAAATTCGTAGAAGTGCTCCTTGTTCTCTCATGCCATTAGAGAATGGAATGGGTTGCCTGAATCAGCCAGAAAAAACAACAAATTGATTAACAGGCATGACTAGATTGACACTTGAAATGCGTAGGACTTAATTATCTTTTATTTTGAAGTAATGTCTGTAATATATAAGGTAAGATAAGATAAGATAATTTAAAAGTAGTTCTTACTTCATGCTCTGAAATACAAGAAATATTAATCGATATTGATTTAAATGCAAGTCAATGTCCAAATATAACAAAAGCAATATGTTCTTTGATCGATAATATGTTGCTCGTTGTTCAGAAGTTGAGATTCTCAAGGATGCCAGTTTCAACTAAACACAACCTTTGACCTCGTCTCCTTTTGACTTTATTTGTCTTCATTCATTGGTTGGTGCGCCGCGTGGTGATGATGGCGTCGACCTTGGGTACTCGACCAGGTGGAAAACTCCAGCCCAGGTGTATTTTGACATATCTATGACACTCGATCCTGACACAGGAGGTTTCCGGTTTTAGCCGAACTGCAATGACTAAGAGCTTCCGCTAAAGTTTCAAGAAATACTAAGTTTTTGGGTATTATAAGCTCGTAAAAAAAACAATCATGTTCTTTTGTTATTTCAACAAGCAAACTAGAAAAATTACTTTTAAAATAAACGCTTTATCAAAGGGAAGAACTTCACACATTTTTTATTCCGTAAGCTAGAACAAATTTGTTCAGGAATAAACCTTGAGTTACAGTAGAGAGAGCTAGGTGGCCAATAGAGACTTAGAGCTTGGAGGCCAGTAGACTTAGAGCTAGGAGGCCAGTAGACTTAGAGCTTAGAGGCCAGTAGACTTAGAGCTAGGAGGCCAGTAGACTTAGAGCTTGGAGGCCAGTAGAGACTTAGAGCTTGGAGGCCAGTAGACTTAGAGCTTAGAGGCCAGTAGAGACTTAGAGCTAGGAGGCCAGTAGACTTAGAGCTTGGAGGCCAGTAGAGACTTAGAGCTTTGAGGTCAGTAGAGACACCTCTGTTACTTCGACCACCTTTCAGCTCACCAAAACAAAGACTTCTTTTGGCATACGTTCGTCTCCCATACGGGGTACGTGCCCTACCCAGCGTAATAGTCGGACCATAAGAAGTCCCTCTATACTGTCCATACCGGCGTTGGCAAGGACATCGCTGTTTGCAGTGCGGTTTTGCCACCATATGTCCTTGATGGTGCGCAGTAAATCTAATAACAATATCGAACCAAAGACCAAATGACCTAGAATTGGGGGAAATTTGAGTTGTTGCAATCTCATTCAAGCGCTATCTAAAACTAGAGTGATTAGATTATACAACCAGGCTCGAAGATTGTTACCTTTTTTTTTTTTACTGATGCATACTATTATTTCACGGGTCGTTATACTCTGAGCCTAAATCTGAGCTCCCCCCCTCCCCCATTATCTTTCCCCTTTCCATCTCAATATGGGATCTCGTTACCTGCAATCTGTGAAGAACTGGGAACAACAGAAACAGGTGAGTTACAGGTAACATTAGAACAGTAACGACTTCTTTTCATCGCCACTACAACTTGCAATATCCAATGACTGGACTGCTAGCTGTACTAAAGATAGAGGGCAGAAAAATCTAATTAGGATAAGTAGGTGTTCTTAAAGATTCGGGGGAGGTAATAGCTAGTAAGGGTAAGAACTCTCTATACCGGGCACATTATGTTTATGCCAGGGAGATTTAGAGAGATTTTTTTTTTCTTTAAATTTTACACAAATCGCTACACAAGTTATTGGGCGGCGCCGGGGGGGGGGGGGGGGGTTAAAGAAAATGGAGAAATGTCTTTAAATTAAAACTACTGTTTGAATTTCTCTTTGACACTATTTGAGAGTAACGTAACGGGTCGGTGAAATGGTCGGGGATATACATTAACTACAGATTCCACCATTTGAGGTCATCTGCAGTATCTGTTCCACTTGTTTCTTTAGCATTGTTTGATGGATATTTTCTGCAGTCTGTGTTTCTTTACCGTTAAGTTATATGTTCTGCAGTTTATTTTCACCTAGGTTTAATTACGGTTGTTTGAATTATATGTTCTGCAGTTTATTTTCCCCTGGGTTTAATTACCGTTGTTGGAGTTATATGTTCTGCAGTTTATTTTCACCTAGGTTTAATTACGGTTGTTTAAGTTTTATTTTCTGCAGTTTATTTTCCCCTGGGTTTAATTACCGTTGTTTGAGGTATAAGTTCTGCAGTCGGTGTTCCCCTGTGTTCCTTAACCGGTGTTTGAGGTACATGTTAAGTATTCAGTTGTTTGAGGTATATGTTAAATATTCAGTTGTTTGATGTATATGTTCTGAGTTTGTGTTGAACTATATTCCTATACCACATTAGTGATGTCTTCCAGAAGAGTTTTTTTCCTGTGGGCTCAAAAACAGATGCTCGCACACAACAGTCACCGCTTCTCAGACAATAAATTTGTCCGGCTTTTATTTGGTCTGTCTGCTCTTCTGTTCTTCGTGTGATCCCTACACAATGCTTATAATAACTAATCAACTAAATATTATGTACTGAATAAACAGAATTACGCTGGTGATACTGAAAGTAAAAAAGTCTAAATACTCACGTACTGACTTTACATACTTCAGAAATAAATGAGGACTTGACGGGTGAAGTTTCTATCAACATAAGACACAGCAAACTATTCTTCAATTAGTAGTCAATTTTATATCAATTCACTCAGTCTGTATCTGTCTGCGCCAAATGTCTAACACGGTATTTCTCCCGCACCCATTATCGAATCAAGTTGAAACTTTACACAATTTATTTACTTTACTTGAAAAAAACACATTTTTTTTGGTTTGATAACATCATAACAGCAAAGAATATAAATCATTCAATATTAACAGATATGGCTAAATATGTGGGGTTATTTCCCCTTAGATAATTGTACATGTTATTTCTCCCTCACCAATTCTGGGAACAAGTTGAAACTTTACACAATTGTTTACTTTACTTAAAAACAAATTATTTTGTTTGATAACATCATAACAGCAAAGGATATAAATCATTCAGTATTAACAGATATGCCTAAATATGTGGGGTTATTTCCCCTTAAATAATTGTACATGCTATTTATACCTCACCAATTCTGGGAACAAGTTGAAACTTTACACAATTGTTTACTTTACTTAAAAACAAGTTATTTTGTTTGATAACATCATAACAGCAAAGGATATAAATCATTCAGTAATAACAGATATGGCTAAATATGTGGGGTTATTTCCCCTTAGATAATTGTACATGTTATTTCTCCCTCACCAATTCTGGGAACAAGTTGAAACTTTACACAATTATTTACTTTACTTAAAAACAAATTATTTTGTCTGATAACATCATAACAGCAAAGGATATTAATCATAGATATGGCTAAATATGTGGGGTTATCCCCCCTTAGATAATTGTATATGTTATTTCTCCCTCACCAATTCTGGGAACAAGTTGAAACTTTACACAATTATTTACTTTACTTAAAAACAAATTATTTTGTCTGATAACATCATAACAGCAAAGGATATTAATCATAGATATGGCTAAATATGTGGGGTTATCCCCCCTTAGATAATTGTATATGTTATTTCTCCCTCACCAATTCTGGGAACAAGTTGAAACTTTACACAATTATTTATTGAAACGTAAGAAAAATGAATGAAAAAAAAAAACTCTCTTCAATTGGTCAATTAATTATTTGTAATTAATTCATTATGTTCGATACTGATCAAGGAAAATAAATCTTATTGTATTGATAAATATGACTATAAATGTAAAGTTGTTTCTCTTACATAAGCTTTTTTAAAAATATATTTTTTTTTGTTATTGTTCTTTGCTGGGCGTAATTTAAAGAGTTTTTTTTTTAAATGCATTTTTAAATATTTATTTCCTTTGTTCGGATGATTTATCTCCACCTTTTTTTGTTCTTCTATATAGTTATCGGCCTTGTAAAAGTGCAAGCGTTTTTTTTTTCCTTTTGTTTTGACCACACCAGCGTTGACCTACTTATGTTAGCTGCAATTGTTACAGTTGAAACAATTCCATAGAATCCAGTCACAAAAGTTTTAGTATCGAATCAATACAATTTATAGAATCGAATATTTTACCCCCCAAATTTCAAATAGCTTTCAATTTCTTTGGTTATTTAATTTACAGAATCGAATCTTTTTCCCCAAATTTTTAAATAGTTTTCAATATCATTGATAATTAAATTTATAGAGTCGGATCCCGAAGGTTCCCTAACGTCTTCAGCAGAACTAAACTGGTGGCCTTGAACTTGACAGTAAGACGAAATTGTTCACCAAGGAAACCCCCCCCCCTCTCTCTGACACTCAAAACTTTTTTCCCTTTTTTCTTTAACAGATGATGGTAAAAAAAAAAAAAAAGATTATGTTTTTATTTTTTTGGTTTGTTTTATATGTTTCGGATGTTTTGGTCATAGGTGAAGATAATCTACTTCCTAGTCCAAGCCTCCCGAAGAACGACGCGGGATGGCAGCCAGCAGGGTGTGAACCCGGGACAATCGAGACAAGCAAACCAACCGGGGAAGGGGCAGGGAAATCTGACTTTGTCATAAAAATGTTGAACATATTTTAGACTTCCTCGAAAGTGGGCCCATTTTGTTCAACCCGAAAGCTACACAAGCCCATTTTTTTTTCAACCCAAGAGACAAGACAAGCCCATTTTGTTCAACCCGAAAGCTACACAAGACAAGACATATTGCTAAAACACATTTCGCTGTAAGACATATAAGTATATAACAAACCGCTGTAAGACTTATCGCTATGAGACATATTGCTATAAGACAAGGCACATTGCTATGAGACATATTGCTTGAAGACATCTCTGTAAGGCATATCGCTTAACAGAAAGATACCTGATCTAGAAACCACAGCGCAGTTCATCTCAGATATATCACTTGTCATCTAAATCCTTAAAGATAATAATGAGAATACAGAAGAAAAAACAACAACAGATTGCTTATAACTGAATCACCAAAAAGTCATCGCCTCTCTTCCCTGGGCTTACACACACACAAATCGCATACAATGGAGAAAAACATCTCAGAAGTTTTTGTTTTCTATCTATTCACGCAGTTTTACTGACCTGGGGTTGGGGTGGGGGGGGGGGGTGTGTGAAGATGTTAGAGATTATGCCATAAAATAGTAACTCTTGACTCCAAGTGAAGTAGCTAGTGAAGCTTTTCATACATACAACTAGCTGTGCATCCGGCGTACAAAATAAAGAAAGAATTGATGAGCTATTTCTCTTTTAAAGTTATATTTGACCTTATTTACACATTTTAGCTCTGTAGAATCAAATTTCGAAACTCTTATTTTGTTGTTTTTTTAAGCACAAATTAATTTCAACATTGAGGAAGCATTCGACCAGTGTTTCCCTAAGACTTCATATACTCCAGGATATTTGGCGGAACACTTTGATTATTATTTTTGTAGAGAGATTACTTCCTGTGGTTAATCCGTATTAATCCGTATTATTCTGTACAGTGTTACCCGCTGAGATGCGGACGTGATTTGTAATATACTCTGGAGAGTTTAACGTATTGGATATTTCTGATACCGCTGTTATGCGGATAGGATTTTCTTGACTTGTAGCACTAACAAGAAGGGCAGTATTATTATTATTATTATTATTATTATCAAATAAAATTCTTATTTTTCTGCTGAAACGGACTTAATTCAATGTATAGTATCTATGTTTGTCACGTGTCAAGAGTACTCCAGGAAGCACGAACCCAGCATTCCACGACATTAGCATTCTTCAACATTACACCATTTAACCTTTTTACAACAACAAAGAAAGCAATTACACCACGTCTGCTATTGATTAGCTACGGATTTCGCATAATCGAATCTTTATTCGTAACGCGTTTTAAAACATGGAATATTAGTCGAGAAATTATAATAAAATTTTAATTTTCAAAATGACCGTAACAATTTCAACATAACTAGATTGACCTGGGGACACGGGTAGGACGTAATCATCTTTTTTAAAAGTCACGTCTGTATTTTATAAGATAAGATAAGATGAAACCTAGAAGTAACTCCAGAAGACTTATCGTAAAAGAAATGTTCAACACTAGGCCACCCGCTGCCCGCTCCCATTTGATTCGGGCCAGTGCACCCGTGCACATACCTGACCTGGCCTACATCTCCCTGGTCATTTATGTAGCTTCTCCGATGTAGGCAATTACGTACATTTTGTTTCACTTGGAAGTGAAGAAAGTGAAATTGAACGAATAATCGAGTGAAGAAAACATGGAATGTATTGGATCGATCTGTCTCAGGTATCGTTAAAAAAAACAAAATCGATTTTTCTATTTCTGGAATCGCACATCAATCGAGTGAAGCGTGAGTATAGGTGTGTGTGTGTGAGTGTATGTAGATATGCTACAAGCGTGCATGTTTACTGTGTGTATGAGTGTGTATATAGGAAGAAAGGCGGGGGGGGGGGGGGGGGGGAAGGTATAACCCAAACAAACATGATTACATGACCGTGCCGTCACACACACACAGAGTAGTCAAAACTGCGAGAGGCTTCCACCCAGGTCAAAGTGACCCGTCCTTAGGCGAGGGACACGCCCACTAGCAAACATTCTTGATAAACAGAACATCTGTTGAGGGGCACGCACGCATGCACGCACGCACACATTGTAAACACCAGGCACAATACTTGGAACAGTTGTTTTTTTTTTATATATAAATAGTAGTATTTTTTGTAAAAGGCCGATTAAACTGTCGTAACACAAGTTGAATGTCTTAATCAATCGTCTATCATGCTGTATATCAGAAGGTTTTCTTAACTCGAGTCAGGTGGAGACTTTTACCTGTAATAAACCTTGAAGGGGAGGCTATACAGCCCTGGTAATACTTGAATCAGTTGATAGATGGTCTCTTCATCCCCCTTCCTCCTCTTAATAGCTGTAAGCCCGCGCTTGGCATTTGAATCTTAAAACATATCATGAAATCAACGAATCGGAATTGGTAGTTTTGGTCATGATTGTAGTTGTGGTTGTCATGGGGTTGTGGTTGTAGTTTTAGATGTGGTTGTCATGGGGTTGTGGTTGTAGTTTTAGATGTGGTTGTCATGGGGTTGTGGTTTTAGTTTTAGATGTGGTTGTCATGGGGTTGTGGTTGTAGTTTTAGATGTGGTTGCAGTTATTGTTGTTGTTCTTCTACGTTGTCATTGTTGCAGTTGCGAATGTGGATTTTTTGTAGTTGTGGTTTTAGTTGTGGTTGTAATGTGGCTGAGTGGAATTAAGGTGAATGTTTTTTTACTTTTTTTTTAGCGGCCCCCGAAAGGGGAAAATACGCTATTAGTTTTGTGTGTCCTGTCTGTCCGTCCCAATTAGATCTCAGAAACTAGAAGAGAAAATGAAAATCGGACATTAAGATATTTTAGATCTGATGCAATGGCTACTTTTTTCTTTTCCGAAAGTGAACCATATAATTTTTAAAATTATCTATGCAAGAAGATTTTTCAAAAAAATATCAGGGAAGGTAGGTCTTTTAAAAAGGTCACAGACTTCTTTATTAATAAATCAAGCTTCATTCATAGATTCACGCATTGGTACAAAACATTGGCATCTAAGGTCACAATGGAAAAAGTATCAATGGATCATTATAAAATAGATGTTCCATTTATTAACTAACTCAGGGAATACAATACTGATTCCAATGCTGTTTTTAAAAATAATTTTAATACGAACTTCGTTTTAGTTGAAAGTTTAAAAAAAAAACAACTACTTTTATCGCGCATAGTTTTAACATATCTTCATGATACACTTGACAACAATCTAAATTAGACTCAATAGAGGCCAGTTGTAGGTCCATTGGTGACTTCGATGGGGGCCGCCTCTTTGTAATCTTGTTTTACTTGTATTTGTAGCTTATGTTTTGGTTGTAGTATTCAGTTATAGTTACGTTTGTGAGTGTAGTCAGTCTTATGGTTATAATGGTATAAGATTATCCCTTTAATGTTTTTAAAGTAATATATATGTATATATATATATATATATATATATATATATATATATATATATATAATATGATCGTTGTTTAGTGAGAAAATAATAGACACAGCATACACTTTTTAGTTCAAATTCATTTTAAAAATTCGGAATATTGGACTTGACATGAAGCTTGAACGTTACAACTGAACAGGCTGTTTCTCTTTTCACTGAAACAAACTCCTATCCTCTATATAAAAGTTTTCAAACCGAAAGTTTTCTTTTAAATTTCATTTCTAATAAGCTTTTTTCATGTATTTACCAATCTTTGTAAAAACTCGAATCTTCTTATATAATATGGCATTCTTTTAGGTATAAGTATTTTTTATTGATAAGTGGATTTTTATAAAAGCATTCGAAAAAAGTGTAGGAGCCTACAAAAAAATTCTGCCCTGGGCCTCCACATACTTAAATCCGGCCTTGTGACAGAGTATTCTCAGTTTGAGATCATTCTACTTAATGAATCTAGAGAAAATTGTTTATCACACCGAACATAAGTAGCAACTGGGGTTGAAATAATTAAACCTGGACTTATTCCAGGATAGATACTAAATAACATCGATACAAATTGTAAAAAAAACAACACTCAAAATTAAATAGCAAATACAAAAAACATAACCTATAGATAAAATAAACAACTTTTCCTTATGTTGGAACTAACTAACTTCATATATTAAATTACAATCAGATCTTGAAACAGGTTGACTGAATCAGAAAAGTCAATGCTTAAGTAGATTGAAGAGTTCAAGCCAAACTGGCATAATTTACTAGATCAGTGATGGGCTAATATTTTTTGTGGAAACAGGCCACATTTTTTTTAAATTAAAAATATCAGAATAAAATAAATACGATGTGCGAATGTTTGACTAATGTTGCCTCATAATTTAGTTTGATTCAGGAGCAGTTGTTCTGAACAGTTAACCGAGTTACTCGTCTGTCAATCTATTTCTGACACCATTTTTTTTTTCAAATATAAATTTTGTTAATGAAAAAAACAAACATACATTCTCTGAGCCTGAGATATCAAATTTAGAAAACTGCATCGCAACAAGTTCCTGTAAACAGGGGCGTAGCTAGGAGTTTTCCATCGTTTGGGCGCCTGGGGCCTTGACATCTGTGGGGGCCCCTGCATGTTGCGTTATATTTTATTTTTAATGTGAAAAACACTCATTTGGGAGCTCCCTTCAAGTGGAGGGGGGCGGGGGAATTTTAAAACTCTCCCCCCTTTTCCCCCAACCCTAGCTACGCCACTGCCTGTGAAACTCAAATTTTGGGTCATCTCTCATTTCATCTCTGCCTGTGGTCCCGCCTGGGGCCTAAGCCTTCAACCAGCTTTCCCCCACGCGTCTCAGTTTTGGGCGAGTCTGTCCATCTGTCCCTACGTCTTCACCAATCTGCTTGGCAACTGTTTCCAAATCGTGGCGCCATGTATTCCTGGGCCACCCCGCTCTTGCTCTTCCTCTTTCCATGAGGTTCCCAGGACAGATTGAATCAAACTGTATGTATGGTCTCACTACCAAAATCCATTCAAGTACATACTTTCAAATAAGACAAAGGAATGATGTGCAGAATTTCTAAGTTTGTCTTCCATACCAGCTTCTCGTCAATCTTTAACTAGCTGATTGGTGACTTGAACAAGTTGTCGTTTCAAAATACTAGAGCGACCCCTTAGATAAATAAATAGATTTTAAACCTTACATTTTAGCATTTAGCTTTTATATGACTGGGAAAGAATGGGATCAATGCAAACTCCGATGGCCATATCGAATCTTCAAACTTTTCACATTTTGGAGAACATTTTTTTAATGGAAGAAAGACACAATTTAATCTTTTAGTTCCTAAACTCGCTAGAAGTCGCGTCTTACAGTAAGCCATCTCTAATGGCGATGTCTTCGATTCCGAAGGTCAAGGATGACTACGCAAACCTAGTTGCCATGTGCTTTATTCTTTAAATATAGTCTTATCTTATCTTATCTTATATATTAGAGACGTTACTTCAAAAAAAAAAATAGTGACGTCTTACGCATTTCATGTGTCAATCTATTTTTGCATGCTAATCGGTGACTTAAAATCTACCAAATGGTTGGTTTTACTGGCTGATTCAGGCAATCCATTCTAATAGCGCTAGGGAAGAAAGAGCCCTTATACGAATTAGCCCTAGCATATGGAATATGAAATATGCCTCAATCTTTGTGTCTTTCTGAGTATTTTATAAGGTTGTTTTTTTTCTATGCGTAAATTATGGTTCAGTGTTTTATGTACAATAGCTGATTTACTTTTTATTCATCTGTCCTGAAGTATCCCAAAATTTAGTGAGTGTTACTCCTAATATATGTGAATATTCGTTTGTTATAGCACACCAGAGTATTAAGATTGGATATAGTACGTAGTCCTACATTGTGTGTGGGTTGTGTGTATGTGTGTGTGTAGTCCTACATTGTGTGTGGGTATGTGTGTAGTCCTACATTGTGTGTGGGTATGTGTGTAGTGCTACATTGTGTGTGCGTATGTTTGTAGTCCTACATTGTGTGTGGGTATGTGTGTAGTCCTACATTGTGTGTGAGTATGTGCGTAATCCTACATTGTGTGTGAGTATTGCGTAGTCCTACATTGTTTGTGGGTATGTGCGTAGTCCTACATTGTTTGTGGGTATGTGCGTAGTCCTACATTGTGTGTGAGTATTGCGTAGTCCTACATTGTGTGTGAGTATTGCGTAGTCCTACATTGTTTGTGGGTATGTGCGTAATCCTACATTGTGTGTGAGTATTGCGTAGTCCTACATTGTATGTGGGTATGTGCGTAGTCCTACATTGTTTGTGGGTATACATTCTGAAGCACTGTAGTGACATCTAAGCTGTTGCAAGTAATAGTTTTCCAAAAAACCTGAGCCTGTTCCTTTTAGGTCCCATGATAGACAAGTGTCCCACTTTGTTAGCCCAAATATCTGGTCTCCTTATCGCCTACCAAACTTTGTATATCTACTATCCTAAAATGTTTAAAACCTTTCCCAGTAGAGCCCAAAGGAACGAAATATTAATAATAATAATAATTATTATAAAGGGAGACTACAATGAATTTCGTTTCTCTGTAACGAAACTCGACCCTGGCAGCGCCAGAGAATGAATACTCGTTCGTTTCTAACATAAAAATAATAATAACATTGTTTGCGAAATCGGGTCTCTCCAACGGAGTACTAAAGCCAAGAAAGTTGTATAGTACATCATCCTATATGTGTACACACATTCACGAACTAATACATTTTAAAATAAATTTCAAAAAAAGATTTTTTAACAAAAAAAAATATTTTTTTTTAGGTGAAAACATAAAAAGTGTATATTTTTACCGAGAAGGAAATTATTTATTTTTTTTAATTCTGGAAGCGAAAATGAAATGGATTCAAGTTCCCGCCAATTGTAAGGAAGATGATTCGCTCTTTCCCCATACAACCCATCCAGCCTTTTTCAAAAGAAGAAAGTTGACAGGCAAAGGACAACCTTTTTTTTTAATGAAGAATAAAAAAAAGAAATAATTCTATCAAGTTACTTTCCATGTCTTTACACAGGCTCATTTTAATGGGGCTCGTAATATAAAGTGGGACCCGCTTTACTGCATATAACATAATTGCAATTTTTCTTAATCACTTATTAGGAAAAAAAAAATTTCAACCAGCTTATTATTAACATAGATGCTTCACTTAGAGTTGTTTCGCTTATTCGCATTGTCCGGTTAATCGTAACTTAATAGGTGAATGCCCACAATGTTTTTGTTCCCAATATTTGACCTGTCTGTCAATGTTGACAGTTCTCTTTAAAAGAAGAAAAGATGTCTATTGTCATTTGTCTTTCTCTGCGTCTGAGGGCCGTCAGGGCTCTGACCACTTCGTACAATCTTTTCATCTAGGGCTCCATCACAGCGAGGGGAAGGGGCGGTTGGCGGTCTAGATCTGATTCTGCTTTAAGCCCTCGTTTTCTATAGCAGTGCCCGTTGTTGGTCCAATTTGGTTGGTCAGGCAGCTTAACATTCAAGGAAAAAATGAAATTTTGTATCCCCTCACTCTTACCCTCCCCCTCCCCCCTTACATTTATCATATTTCTTGGATATTAAAAATTCAATAAAAATTGTATAAAAAAAAAAAAACTGGAGACAAAGGCTTAAAAAAAATTTGATGTTGACCCTTCAATGAACTTGTGTGACCTAGGCTGTAGAATGGCCTTTAACTTATCCCGTAGGAGTAAAGAGGTGCACCTTGCAGAAGGTAGACGCATGCACTATGTAGGAGTAAAGAGGTGCACCTTGTAGTGGCATGCACTATGTAGGAGTAAAGAGGTGCACCTTGCAGAAGATAGAGGCATGCACTATGTAGGAGTAAAGAGGTGCACCTTGCAGAAGATAGAGGCATGCACTATGTAGGAGTAAAGAGGTGCACCTTGCAGAAGGTAGAGGCATGCACTTTGTAGGAGTAAAGAGGTGCATCTTGTAGACCTTAGAGGCATGCACTATGTAGGAGTAAAGAGGTGCATCTTGTAGACGGTAGAGGCATGCACTATGTAGGAGTAAAGAGGTGAATCTTGTAGACGGTAGAGGCATGCACTATGTAGGAGTAAAGAGGTGCATCTTGTAGACGGTAGAGGCATGCACTATTTAGGAGTAAAGAGGTGCACCTTGCAGAAGATAGAGGCATGCACTATGTAGGAGTAAAGAGGTGCACCTTGCAGAAGGTAGAGGCATGCACTTTGTAGGAGTAAAGAGGTGCATCTTGTAGACCTTAGAGGCATGCACGATGTAGGAGTAAAGAGGTGCATCTTGTAGACCTTAGAGGCATGCACTATGTAGGAGTAAAGAGGTGCATCTTGTAGACGGTAGAGGCATGCACTATGTAGGAGTAAAGAGGTGCATCTTGTAGACGGTAGAGGCATGCACTATTTAGGAGTAAAGAGTTGCACCTTGTAGAAGGTAGAGGCAAGCATTATGTAGGAGTAAAGAGGTGCACCTTGTAGTGGCATGCACTATGTAGGAGTAAAGAGGTGCACCTTGCAGAAGATAGAGGCATGCACTATGTAGGAGTAAAGAGGTGCACCTTGCAGAGGGTAGAGGCATGCACTTTGTAGGAGTAAAGAGGTGCATCTTGTAGACCTTAGAGGCATGCACTATGTAGGAGTAAAGAGGTGCATCTTGTAGACGGTAGAGGCATGCACTATGTAGGAGTAAAGAGGTGCACCTTGTAGTGGCATGCACTATGTAGGAGTAAAGAGGTGCACCTTGCAGAAGATAGAGGCATGCACTATGTAGGAGTAAAGAGGTGCACCTTGCAGAAGATAGAGGCATGCACTATGTAGGAGTAAAGAGGTGCACCTTGAAGAAGGTAGAGGCATGCACTTTGTAGGAGTAAAGAGGTGCATCTTGTAGACCTTAGAGGCATGCACTATGTAGGAGTAAAGAGGTGCATCTTGTAGACGGTAGAGGCATGCACTATGTAGGAGTAAAGAGGTGCATCTTGTAGACGGTAGAGGCATGCACTATGTAGGAGTAAAGAGGTGCACCTTGCAGACGGTAGAGGCATGCACTATTTAGGAGTAAAGAGGTGCACCTTGCAGAAGATAGAGGCATGCACTATGTAGGAGTAAAGAGGTGCACCTTGCAGAAGGTAGAGGCATGCACTTTGTAGGAGTAAAGAGGTGCATCTTGTAGACCTTAGAGGCATGCACTATGTAGGAGTAAAGAGGTGCATCTTGTAGACGGTAGAGGCATGCACTATGTAGGAGTAAAGAGGTGCATCTTGTAGACGGTAGAGGCATGCACTATGTAGGAGTAAAGAGGTGCATCTTGTAGACGGTAGAGGCATGCACTATGTAGGAGTAAAGAGGTGCACCTTGTAGAAGGTAGAGGCATGCACTATGTAGGAGTAAAGAGGTGCACCTTGTAGACGGTAGAGGCATGCACTATGTAGGAGTAAAGAGGCGCACCTTGTAGAAGGTAGAGGCATGCACTATGTAGGAGTAAGGGTGAGCAATATTTTAAATTTTCATGGGCGTGGCTGTTTTAAGTTGTTAGGGTTACAAGAAGAACAAAATCTTTTTAAAAAAGGAATTACTTTTAAATTGATTCGGATTCGTAGAATTCGCACCCCTCCTTTTTTCCGGAACAGTTACGCCTCTGTTCTTACTCTTTTAGCCTATTATATACCTGCAAAGATCCCCCACTCCGCACGTCTGTCGTCATTCTATTTTAAGGACCCGCCAATGCTTAGCAAAGCTAACGATAGGACCGAATCGAAGAAGCCGTCGAAAACGTCTCAGTCAAGGATGACAACTCAGCGAGCAGCTCCGTCTCCAGCATCGTCTGCCATTAGCATCGTCTCGTGAGACCCGAGGGCAGACGACTTTTATCCGTGGGCTCTACGTCAGAGATATTTGATCACTTTGTATCTCCTTTTGTATCTCCTGGCCGCGAGATTCTCGTCTTGTCGTGATGGCGGGGCATTCAAGCTTTGACGTCTGATTGTACAGACAAGGAAGCCGACGTCTGTCAACAGCTCAATGTAACAGTGATTCTCAGAGGGTTATGACAAGGGAAACTGCTACAATATGTTTATTCAGCAAGTTGGGCAAACATGGACTCGGTCTTTAAAACATTTAAAGTGGGGCATGCCAATGACTTTTGAATATTGTAGATTTAAGACTACTGTGCACTGAACTTGTTATAGCAGCATGAAGACCACATTGCACTTACCATGCTATAGTAGCATAAAGACCACAGTGCACTGAACTTGTTATAGCAGCATGAAGACCACATTGCACTTACCATGCTTAGTAGCATGAAGACCACAGTGCACTTAACATGTTATAGTAACATGAAGACTACAGTGCACTGAACATGTTATAGCAGCATGAAGACCACAGTGCACTGAACATGTTATAGCAGCATAAAGACCACAGTGCACTTACCATGCTATAGTAGCATGAAGACCAAAGTGCACTTAACATGTTATAGTAGCATGAAGACCACAGTGCACTATAAACGCTATTAGTATTGTGTGGTCTGTCTGTCCATCCGTCGTCCGTCCGTCCGGTTTAGATCTCGTAAACTAGAAAAGATATTTCTTTTACGAAATTGTTTTTTCTTGAGGCTTTGAATAAGAGATTGACCCTTTACAAAGCAATTAGATCAGATTAGAACATAATCATTATATGACATCATTTAGGCCAGGTTTACATCTAACTTCACCTTCATTTCACCTATCCCTTGGTCTGCTGGACCGTTGGGGCACCACATAACCTTCTTTCACCAGTCTTCTCTGTCATGTGCCTGTGGTATAATGTCATTCTGATATTCTTTCTGAAAATATTGAAACCTGTCTTTTTACCTGCCTGGGTGGACCACTTCGGGGGCCGATTTTGAGTTTGTGTTTCCACACAAACTGTCTTTGTAACCTTGTTTTTTTTTTTGTTGTTAATTATCTTCAACGTAACTTTTTTTTTCCTTGTTTTGAAAAGAACTTAATACACTGACAAGACCACAATTCATCTTCAGCATCATCAAAGCCCAGGTGAGTAGGTGCTTGAGAAGCCCAGGTGAGTAGGTGCTTGAGAAGCCCAATTCCTTTCTTCCCAAAGCCCTTGATTGAAAAACAAAATGGCGTTTGGTAGTCCTGCATTAATCTTCGCATGCAAGTCAGGAGCTTGTCGCTGTCAAAACATCTAGTCGGTCTTCGGGGCTTACATGCTAGTACAGACTCTGCGATGGTGCGCACTTTGTCTTCTGGTGCACGAATACTATGTGTGCACACAGGTGTTGAAGTTTAAACGCACCTCGAAGTGAAGATTTATTACAGGACCAACAAAACTACTGACCACAGGCCAGAGCACATATCACACGATTAGGAATCTTGCCTATAACATTCTGATATTTATATTTGTTAACTCTTTCTCTCCGTAATTATTTACCACATTCTGGTGGAATCAACGTTGGTATCGTCAGTTAGAAGAGAAAGAGTTAAATAGTTAAACCAACCATATCTTTACATTTTGAACATCGATCTTATTAAATAGTTTAGAATGTTTATCAGATCGATTGTTAGTTATTTGAATGTAAATACTTCTGTATGATGCCAAGCTCGTGACTCCAACCTTAATTATCTTTACACAAAATACCCAAACTTTCTATAACTAAACAAGCCTGTGGAATTTTTCACATTGTTTGAACTTATCGACAAGTCAACTCGACAGCATTCCGCTAGAAAAAACTGTGTCTATGCTAACGTTGTGCATCCCTGAAAATTACTATCTTTTTATTTTTAGCGGCCCCCGAAAGGGGAAAAGACGCTATTAGTTTTTTGTGAAATGTCTGTCCGTCTGTCCTTCTGTCCTGTCCGTCTGTCCGTCCGTCCCGTTTATATCTCGTAAACTAGAAAAGATATTGAAAATCCAACACCACAATATTTTAGACCATTCAAAATTCTGATGCAACGGCTACTTTTTTTTTTTCTGAAAACGAAAAAATCTAATTTTTAAAAAATCAGTTATGCAAGCAGTTTTTTAAAGAGAAAAAGCTAATTAGTATGCATTATAAGTTAGACCTAATTTAAAACGACTAGTAATATTGTAAATGTCATTTTTCTAACCTTTAACACACGCACAACTACATTATATTTTGTTTCGTTTGAGGATTCAATTAAGAGATTGAGAGTTTTCTAAACAATTAGATCAGTTATAAGATATCATGGGAGGCGGGGTGACTGAGCGGTAAAGCGCTTGGCTTTCGGACCGGGGCTCCCGGGTTCGAATCCTGGCGAAGACTGGGATTTTCAGCTTTGGGCGCCTCTGAGTCCACTCAGCTCTAATGGGTACCTGACATTAGTTAGGGAAAAGTAAAGGCGGTTGGTCGTTGTGCTGGCTACATGACACCCTCGTTAACCGTAGGCCACAAAAACAGATGAACTTTACATTATCTGCCATTTGATATAATTTTATTCGGATGTTCTTTCTGAAAATATTGAAGCCTGCCTGGGTGGACCACTTCGGGGGCCGATTTTGAGTTTGTGTTTCCACACAAACTATCTTTTGTAACCTTGTTTATTTTTTTTATTTTTTTTAAAGTTTTTATTTGTAAGTTCTCATAATTCACAAGTATTAAATCATAAACAATTGAAAAGTGATTAACCTAAAAATATAATAATAGTAATAGAAATATTATTTAATATCAAAGACATACTACCTAACTTTTGAAACCACCAGAGACAGAAAAATGATACAAGGATCCTCTACCCCAGAACAATCAACACAATATCAAATATCCCTGACCCCCAACACCCCATTTCTGGAATACTGCCTGAGTATTGTACAAGCAAATGAAAATCAAACTAGATAATTCTCTACCTTAAAATCAATAATTTTCCTAAATGTCAATTCTAAGTGATTAGGATTAAACACTTTATTATTATGTAGAGCTTTGAGCCAGCTAGCCGCTAGCCCAAACAAGGTTCCTGTATTCGGAAACAAGTTGAAATCATGTATAATTTGTTTTTTTAGTTTTGGCAGCTTGTTTAAAACAATAGACAAGTTAATATTCACATAGTTGCCACAGTTAGCTTCTAATAAGTCCCTTACAGTACTTTTATTGCTTAAAATTTTAAATTACGGATGAGGTGTCACTAATAAATAATATGAAAATTTAACGCCGTGTAACAATTTCTATGTTTAAAATTGGCGAGTATTTGTCTGAATATTGTATAATTTACAATTCTTAAATTAATTATTATATTTGAATTATTGCCTAAGCCCGAAATTATACATCTATACACCCTAGCTCAAACTTTCCGCTGGACGGTAAGAGGTGATGTGGGCATTGTTTGAACCCGGGATGACCGAGACGGCAGCCAGATCGCATACCTCGCAACCATTCTTCGAATCCTGTTTGTCCTTTACATCAAAAACTAAATCTGTTATAACTCAAAAACATCTACGTTCGTCATTCCTAATAGAACTTGTCCATTATTTTTTTTCCCGTTCTAACGTCATCAACATCTGCTGAATAGCAGACGACCAGACGGTTAGAAGTCTTATAGAACCAGGCCTCCACCCACGCACCTTCATATTTATACATATGTCTGAAAACATGACCACGTGAAAGCTAAATTTAGACCAGCTTGGCTATTTACGCAATAAGCACTCTACTAATGACAGCCCGAGCTCAGAGACCGGCCTGAAGGTTTGATGTGACGGCCACGTGAAAGGCGATTACCTCAAGCAGCTAAAAGCCAGAACATAAAGTAATGGGAGAGAGAGGGGAAGGGGGTACTAATGAAATCAGCTCCCCACTTGATGGGCTTCCAAAGTAGGAGACCACCTTTTAGTTTCTTTTATTTAGCCTGCGTTTTTTTCTAGCCGAACGTGGCAGAGGAACTGATTATCAAGCAGCAGTCAACGTACTGTAGGAATGGATGAATAGTATGAAATTATGGGTAGAGACTAGACTGCAATACAATTATAATATGCCATCGTTTGTTATTTAAGTAAAATTCTAGACATAATAAGTCCAGGGGTGTCGAAATTGGACCGGGTATTTCTATACCAACCTGCCCATAAATTGTATATTATATGAAAGACATCCAATTCTAGATCTACCTGTCCTCAAAATTATTATGTTAAGTTTGGTAATGTATCGATAGCTGTGCACATGCACACAGTGAAAACTATATCCTTATGTTGCTTTTTCATCGCAAAGTGTGTAGGCCCTAACAAGATAAAACCTTCTAGTAGCACTGTCTACGGATGTAGGCTATTACATTATTTCTGAAAATCTGTTAGATTAAATTAGTTGGTCCTAGTAGAGTCTGTATAAGATTTTTTCAATACGTCACTCAGAGGGACCTTTTGTAAGAGAGTACTATAAAACCTATAACAATTTAAAATAATATATGCCATTGTGGAATAAATGCGGCCTTTATCTTATAAAATACAGACGTGATTTTAAAAAGCAGCATTATTACTGCGGTCTTACAGGCGACATTTGCCCGAACGTCCATATAGCCAGTCCGCCCATGGATCCGACAGTTATTAGATCGAAGGATTTACAAACCAATGTTAACTTCTCTTTTCGTTACATTTGTGTAGATTGTGAAAACTACATTTCAAAAACAAGTGATTCAAAGAAAATTAACTCTTTCTATCTATACTTCTAGACAAGGTCAAGCTTTATGAAATAAAATTAATATACTCCCTTAGACATTTCGTTTCGTATCTTTTACTCTAGTTATCTTTCAAGTTTTTGTGATATACGCCTAAAACTTTTCCTGTTACTTCGTTACTACATTGTCAGGATGATGCCTTTTTTTAAAAAGGAAAATGCGTTTGAAAGCAAGCAGAACGGGAAAACCCGCTGGTTTCATTAGGCAGCCGCTGCGGCAAGATACCGGAGACGTGATGCCAGCATTCTGCATATTTGTGTTACATATTTATATATATATATATATATATATATATATATATATATATATATATATATATATTTATGTTATATACGTAGATTTTTATTGTGAGGAATTTACTTTCAGTGTTGAAAGAAGGTGCCACGCGGGGGTCAAGGCGCTGAAGGAAGGCAGGCGACAAGTAATGGCATTAGTTTCTTCTCCATCTGTACTCTGCACATCAAGTCTGACACACATCGCTGATAGCTGGAGATAGACGTCTTCTGCAGGATGAGTTACATCTATATTTCAAAATAATACATTATACGCAACTGGTGTCAGCTCGCGGTGCTAGCAGTGGCGTTGATGAGAGGTGAAACCGCCCCTCCCCCCATCTTACTCTTCATTACAAGCCCTATCTTTCAATATTTATACATTCCATTCATCGCTTATGATAATAGTTTTGACCAAGCTGCGTTAGTTCTGGTTCTGTTTTTTTTTTTTTTTTTAGAAGCGAAGATAAACAGTTGCAGATTGAAAGTTAAGTTACTGCGTTACGAGAAACAGGACAACAGCAATATTATGTGGATTTCCACAAGACAGATGTCACGTGATTAAAAGTTTCTTATTAAAAAATGTGAAATTATTATCACACACACACACACACCAACACACACACTCCAGTCACACACACTCACACACCTACACTCCAATCACACACACACCCACACTCCAGTCACACACACACTCACACTCCAGTCACACACACACACACACACCAGTCCCACAAACTAACAATTTTTTTTCTTATTTTTCACTCATTATTCTAAATTGACTGGAGTTGCGGTGGCTGAGTGGTAAAGCGATTAGCTTCCTAGCCGAGAGATCCCGGATTGAAGACAGAGATTTTTAATTTTGGGATCTTTAGGGAACCACTGAGTCCACCCAGCTCTAATGGGTACCTGACATTAGTTAGAAAAAGTAAAGGCGGCTGGTCGTTGTGCTGGCCACAAGACACTCTCGTTAACCGTAGGCTACTGAAACAGATGACCTAGACATCATCTGTCTGGTACTTACATCGGAATGCTGAACTGGTGCTTACATCGGAATGCTAAAGGTGGTGCTTACATCAGAATGCTAAAGGTGGTGCTTACATCGGAATGCTAAAGGTGGTGTTTAGCCATACTCAACCTTTGAGTTTCTTAAAAAAGGGGCGGTGCCGGTGGTATCATAGTTTTTAATCCTTATCAACAACATACCACACCCATGTCCATGTTATATTCCAATGAAACTTTTTTTCCCTTTAGAACTATTGTACTGGACTGTTCCACTGATCTATAGATTTTCAATAGAGGAGAAACTTAGACTACATATTACAGCTTCTAGAAATTCTGAGAGTTGATGCATGAGTTTCATTAGAGTCTTACAGTTCAACCGCAACATCTATTCACAAGTAATGCCGAAATAAATAGAAAGGAAACGCGCCTAAACTAATTACAAATATAAAATAAAGTAAACAAAATAACAAAGAAAATGTTATCCAACAAACTCAGAGATGGCCCCCGAAAGTCCGCCCATGGATCCGCAATGTAAGTAGACAGGTATGTTTCGATAATTTTTTTTGGAAGAATATCAGAAGCTATATTCAAGCTACTAACAACCTCTCTTGATCTAAAGCTGGATGGATCCTTACATCCAAATTCACGAGGTCTTCGCCTGTCCTAATGAGGTTAACTCGAATATTTCAGGATTTTCTACATATACACAAATTTAAAAAACAACAACATCTTTAATAATTAATAATTTACTATAATAAAAAAATAACTAATAAAAAATGTTTGGCTTTCAAAAGACAAAAAGTAGCCGGTGCACCTCAACTTCGCAAGCTGCGAATTATGAAAAAAAAAAAAAAGATTGTAAATAGCTTTTCTAGTTTTTGAAATTTAAACGTGACAGACGGACGGACGGACAGACCACACATAGTTCACCTTTGTGGGCCGCTTAAAAAGCACATTCCTTTGTATACACAATAAGTGGAAAATTGGAATGGGATGATCACATTTTTCTTCATTATCTCCGTTAACCAGTAGGCAAAGCCACACTTAATAGTTTGACATGCTTTGATTTAAATAAAACTATGAGTTAGGTCAAGGTAACAAACAATGGAACAGGTAAGATGTTTAGATTTGTATTCGAAAAGATGTATTCAACCTTCATTTCTGTTCACTTCTTACGAGAGCTATCTGATCCAATTACAAACGTCCAGGTCTTTTATTGTTCCAGCCACCTCAGGAGTAGTCTAGGCTTAACTCTTTCTCTCCTAACTGACGATACCAGCGTTGATTCCACCAGAATGTGGTCAATAATTACGGAGAGAAAGAGTAAAATTATTACCTGTATGAAACTTTTTGGGTGGTAAGGTCCCCCCTTTTCAGACCTTTGCAATCCACATGCGGGCGAACAATGTAAAGCTTAGTTGTTTCCATGGTTTCTATGGTCAATGTTTAACGAGGATGTCATGTGGCCAGCACAACGACTAACGAACGTAACTTCTCGAACGTAACTCAGGTACCTATTTAGAGTTGACTGGAGACAAGGACGGCCAAAAAGATCGGTGGCCAGACAATTCCCCACATCAGTCAATTCCCCACATTCCCAACTCCCCACAATTACAATTCCCCACATCACAATTCCCCACATTGCAATTCCCCAAATTCACAATTCCCCACGTTTACAACTCCCCACATTGGGATAATATAAATTGCACTAAATTAATAATATAATGAAGGAATTCTAAAATGCAAATAGTATTAATTAATCTCCAAAAGTTAATATCATGACAATTTATTGAAATGCATTACTGATTACAAAATACAAGTAACTGATATACACAAATGAACAAATGAGTTTAATACAAAATATGCTTGGTACAAAATAATGAATTAGATAAGGTCCTATTATCTAATAAAAGAAAAATCATTAAACTAAATGTACAGTACAAAAACTATTAATAATTGACAAGAATGACTAAAGTAAACAGAAACTACTAAACACAAAGGTTACTTTGGAAACTGCATGTTGGCCAATTTTCTCAAATACTTAATCTTATCCTGTTGATTGGCATACCCTTGGACAGCCTCAATTACTTTGCTATTTAGGGTCTCATACTTCTTCCTTTTTGGCTGTGGTCTGCCATCATCTGCATCAGCCAATGTCTTGCTGTGGATGGCCATGTCCTTCTTCAGACCTTCCAGAAGATCCCACACACCTGGATGACTGCAGTGAAACAGGGCTCTCAGTGAATTGTGGTATCCTTCACAGCAGTTTGTTGTTCTTGGTAGGCCAGTAGCAGCAGCTTCAAAATGATTCCAGATTCTAATGGGAAACACTGCATCTCTGCCTCTTACTCCAGTAATGTAGGTTGATTCAAAGTAGGCAAGAAGGTCATTGTAGTTGTCTTCATCAGGGAACTCTGCTATCAAATCATTGAACAGGCCTCTGACATCCTCCACAAAATAGCAGAAACACAGGGGGTATACCAATGCGTGGTACCTATCGTAGCCCCGAATGTAGATGGCGACACCACTTTCGGACTCCCGACTAGGGTAAGTTCGCTACAGACTATCAAACGTGCAAACTTGGTGCGCGCGACGCGGAGCACGTAGATACGTTGTAAGGCGCGAAAAGAATTTTATTTGATTTATTTCGTGTTTTTATTTTTACACCATAAGTAGAGTCTATTATTTTTGAGAACTTTAATTTTGGTAATTTTAAAAAGATAAAAATCAAAAATGTTACGTTTTAGCATGTTTTAAGAAAGATTCAAAAAATAATAGAATTTAACTTACCTGTTTCAAATTTTTAAAAGGCAAATTGTATATAAAAATGCATGCTTGGATAATGTATTTTTACATATTTATTAACAAGTAGCGTTTTTAAATAAAATAATGCTCGATGTGGGGAAACGGAGGGCACGCTTTTGTATCATTATATGGACTGTCTTATATAGTACATTAGTCTATGGTTATAATAAATATTATCCCAATGTGGGGAGTTGTAAACGTGGGGAATTGTGAATTTGGGGAATTGCAATGTGGGGAATTGTGATGTGGGGAATTGTAATTGTGGGGAGTTGGGAATGTGGGGAATTGACTTATGTGGGGAATTGTCATGGAACCAAAAAGATCAACAGTCAAACTAACGCCTGGAGAATAGCACGCGGGCCAGAAGATTCAGTTTAACTTGAATTGGTTCGCTCGTTACTCTGTGCCTTGAACAAAAAAACATGAACTTTACATTTCTATTTAATTAACGTTCTAGTCTGAAAAAAATTAAAATAAAACACACACACACACACAGAGAGAGAGAGAGAGAGAGAGAGAGAGAGAGAGAGAGAGAGAGAGATATCTTTAAATACAAGCTTAGGGGAAAAAAATAATCAATTTAATCAACTCTGAACATTCATAAACTTCAAACCCAAAATTAGATAGGAAACGTAAAGGGAGGTCATTCTCATTCATTTCAATACGCGCCAGTGTGGGATGCGTGCGTGCGTGTGTGTGTGTGGTTACGTGAACTTATTACAAGATTTTGATGCCGTTCTCAAGGTCACATAAATGTCACAATAAAATAGTCCAAGGAAATTCTTCATCTCTTTGATCAAGGAGCCTCAAAGTCTACAGAAATGCTGTCATCTGGTGCAGCCTGAATAATGTCCCTTGGTAGAGCTTGAACGGTGTCATTTTGGTGCAAATTAATGTGTGTTGTTTGGTGCTGGTTGAATTGTGTCATTTAGTGCAGGTTGAATGGTGTTATTTTGTTGGTGCCTGAATGCCTCATTAAGTGAAGCTAGAATGATGTCATGTAGTGAAGCTTGAATGGTGTCATTAAGTGAATCTTGAATGACGTGATTAATTGAATCTTGAATGATGTCATTAAGTGAATCTTGAATGGTGTCATTAAGTGAAGCTAGAATGACGTAATTAGGAGCAGCCTGAGTGTTGTCACCAAACCCACATCCCCACACATGCATCTAGTCAGCTTGAATGTTGCCACCTGATGTCGTGATGTTGTCACGTGATCTCCCTATCTGCTGACAAATCATCACGACTTCAAGAAGAGGGATGCAGTGCTAAAGAGTAAATGCCCTTCTCTTTAGGAGCTGCCTTCTCTTTAGGAGCTGCCTTCTCTTATGCACTGCTTCTCTTTCCTTGGATAACCCATTTCCGTGACGTTTGAAACTGTCCGAAACGAAGGTAGTTCATGATTGCTACTTCAGGTTGTTAGGGTTAAACCTTCTCGGGTTTCTATAGGCTCCTCTTTCCGTTTCCTCTTTAGGACTTGTTCTAGGACTTGATAATGTTAGGACAGTCTCCAGAAGATAAGACATGACTGTCGCTACCATCATAATCCAGTAGGACTTACTATTCCCGGTTGGTTTTAATAAACACTAAGAGTTAACCAATTATATTTGTATGTAAACATAATTTAAATTTACATATATTGTAAAAGCCGCGATGATTGACTACGAACAAGGGAATTTAGCACATTCTTCCTTTATCTTACTGAGTTATTTCCCTTTCTATTTACTCCCCTTAACTGCTCTCTCTCTCTCTCTCTCACTCTCTCTCGCTCACCCACCCCCCTTTTTCACATCTACCTGGTCTATAAAATTCCCTTATGAATACCTCAAAAGCAACACACACAAAAAATAAACACAAAACTATGTGACTCTGGATGTTTTCAACGATCACTCCCCACCTCCCACACTTCGGCGCCCCCCCCCCCCCACACACACAGCCCTTTATCCCCACCCACACACGCGCACACATTCGCGCGTTAGTGTTCATTGATATCCGACGCTGTTGGAATGTTCCAGAGGTTACAGTGGAGGCGTTGGAACTCGCCCCGGCGCCAGACTCTTGCAGGACGCCCCCGTATATACATCTAAAAAGTTCAGAAAGATCACAGAACCGGCGGTATGGGACAGCAGTTTGTGTGAGGAGGGAGGGGCGAAACAAAGGGGGGGGATAGGCTAACCCTCACCCACCCACGCACACTCCCCTGAAAACCCTCAAAGCTCCATGTGTGAGGGTTCGTAGCTGTGATCACAGCAGACATAATGGGACACAGTGTTTACTCCAGACAGGAAACAGTCAACCGACACAATAGTGCAGTGTACGAGAGGAATGTATACGCCCCCCCCCTCCCATCACAGTCTCTTCAAGATGCTCGCCTAAATACCGAAACGTAACGAGCTGGGTTCAAGTCTACACACACAAACACGCACAGACTCAAATATCTCCTCACACATACGCCGTATTTGAGTTGGCAGTACTTTCTTGTCTACACAAATCTGAAGACATCATGAAAATCTACTTGAAACAAAAATAAACAAACGAGGTCACGTTACTTTGCGTTATAGTGTTCCTTGCATATAAAACAAGCGGTTCCTTTTTTTAAGGGGAATTTCTGACAGTAAGGCTGTTTTGAGATCTTGTGTGCTTGAATATTACTATCCATTTTTTTTTAGCAACTTTTACAAAACCAATTTAGTTTCAAATACTTTTTAGCGTCTCCCTTAGTGAAGCAGCTGCTGTGTTTGTTAGGTCCCTTCCTCTATTACATTGAACTGTCTCTCACTCCGAATCAACGATACAGACGTTGATTTGACCCCATTAAATTAAATAAATTTCTGGGTTTATAAACTTTAATTTGTGTTATATAAAAGAGCACGCGTTTTTCTATAATTATATACCTAATAAAACATAAAAGTTATTGAAGTTGAATCATAACAGGGTAGTAGAAAATAATTACGGAGTGAAAGAGTTAAATCTGAAAACGTACTACTTTATTGAGAATTCAATTTCACCAGAGCTTCTATCTCTCTCGGAATAAATGTGATGTCGTGTCCTAGACATAGAATAGGATATAACTATACTAAGAACAACACAAAAAATCTTAAATGTTTAAAATTTTGAAATATATAAAATGAGGGCGTGGTGATTGAGTTGGAACGCGCAAGGCTTCAGAACCGGGGAGTCTCGGGTACGAGTTCAGGCAAAGACTAGGGTTTTGAATTCCCTGATTTTTTTTGTAGGTTGCCCCTGATTTCACCCAAATCTATTGTTGCTGCGGAAGTAAGGAAGGCTGGTAGTTGGAATATCACTCCATGAATGATAGTATCGGTGGACTATCTACTGAGAGTTTATGGCTCTACAATTATACCATGTAAGAGAATGGAAACTCAAACTCTAGTCGACAGACACCAGTCGTCAGAGAAGGCCTGAACACTGACCTGCAACGTCACAACCTGTGGGCAGTTTAGACCAATAGCTCGTTGTCACGTCACAGGTCTGTGCGTTGCTGTTCAGTTGGTCAGACCTATAAAGAATGGTCACTAGTCGATCGAAGAACACTCTTCAGCCTGTCACCTTGATACGTACCGTGGGAATCGTCACTTCGACGTCTTGGGTTTAAAACTATTGTTTGGTTTTTACTGTGTGTTGGCACATAGCCTTGAAACCTGCTATTCAAAGCATATGAACTGTCATAAGAAGTTCGCATATGCTATGCTATTATTATTATTTTGACATTTTAATGACATTTTAATGTCATTAGGAGCGTCTTGGGTATCATATGGGTTGTGGTTAATATTTGTTTATAGTTACTAGCACATTTTTTTTTTTATTTAATTTTTTTGTCGTTTTTTAATTTTCCTCACCTGGTCTATGGGAGGCGCTGAGTGGTTTAGCGCTTGGCTTCCGAACTGGGTTCGAATCCTGGTGAAGACTGGTATTTTTAATTTCGGCATCTTTGGGTGCCTCTGAGTCACATAACACCCTTGTCAACCATAGGCCACAGAAACAGATATGCCCTGAAAGGGGAACCTTTTTTTTTTTAACCTGGCCTATGAGGAAAGTGTTAGCCATTTAAAGAATGAAGATTCAGCCAGGAAAACCAATGACTTAGCAACGGATAGATTAACATATAAATTCGCGTAGGACGTAATTCTCTTGTGAAGTAGCGTCTGTTATGTATAAGATAAGTCCTAAAAAAATGTCCCAAATCCTTGCATATTCAGTCAGTCGTAACCAGCCAATCATTATCGTCATCTTCAGGCCATTGTGTTCTTCGCACGCTCGCTGTTTCGCTGTTCGCAGATGACCGACACCCATTGACAATGTCCACGCCGTGGCCATGTGCAGCAAGACAGCTGGTTTCTTTGTATCAACAGTGAAACAAAAAGGTACACACCATCTGTAAATACTGCAATGGGAGGGATATCAAGCAAGAGTCATGAGATCGGCTGCTCGTCCTTATATGCGTACGTATCTGTATAGTAGCAAGTGCATGATAACATACTTTCCCACTTGAGAGTTTTTTTTACAATGTGGGAGGACCGTATATTCCAGGGGCCAGAACTCCCATGAAAGAAATTCCTATCATAGTTTAGAGTAGTTCTTCTTGAGTTACCCTTTAAGTCTCTCAAACAATCTCTGTCTAATATCAATTGATTCTGTTTCATCTTGGCGTGTGTGTGTATGTGTTAGAGTGTGTGGCAGAGAAGGGGTGAGAAAAAAGAAAGGTTTTGGGGGGGGGGGGGGGGTCCTAAACTGCTTTGCATTTCTTCCTTCACACTTACATTTATCTCGGGTACTCCACCCATCCACACCCCCCCCCCCCAATCCCTCAAAAAATGTTCCACCGTATAGATGTAGATCTCATCCCTCGGGACCGTGGCTTACAAGATGAAAATAGAAAAGGGAAGCGAGGGCCTGTTCTACTCGTAAAAAATTGTGGGCCTGCTCTACAAAATGGCGCTGCTTTATGTTGTTCAAACTAAATGTGAATGTCTGGGGGGGTGGGGGAATGGGGGGTTTCCTTTTTTTTTTATTGGCGAGGTAGAAAAAAAAATGTCTGAGGTGGCTTTGAGTATGGGTGAGTTCTAATCTCGCTCACGGCTACCTCTTCACCCTAAGTGTATTATTTTATTTCCTTTGTTAGCCTCACACTCAAAGGTAATGACCTATATATATTAAAACAATGAATGGACCACAGGGTGGTGGATGGAGAGAAAAGCCTCCGGGGCGCCACGAAGTGATTTAGAAATATTTGTCTTGTCTATTCGCAGCCATACCCTGTCGTCTCATGTGGCATGTGAGATAGTTCTCGCCCTAAGAAGCCACACGGTACGGTTCGTGCACGAAAGCAATAAAATGCAGGAAAAAGAAAATTTCCATTTTACATTTAGACATCAAATCAACTTGTAAAACTCGAGGTAATGTTGAGTTATTATTAGATACAGCATAACAAAAAATGCTAAGAACTAAATTTTTGTATTAGTTTGTGTATGAGTTGCACGCTTTTATGTGCATTTCCACAGGTCCGATGGTGCAGCGCAAATGTCTTGCTGTATCTAAAGACGTAAACACATGATGACGTCAGAGATCACGTGAGGCCGGGCGCCTTTATTGATACCAGGGTACTTTGATACTTTTTTTTAAAATTCAATACTCAGAAAGACAAAGATAAAGGCACATCGTAATGAAACAGAAGAGCATACCACACGACCAAGAATTTTGCATCATTTGCTTGGTTGTATGTTGATATAGCAGCAGACGGTCAGATGTAGGTTGATGTAAAAATAGATGATCAGTTGTATGTTGATATAGCACTAGAGGATCAAATGATTTCACTTAATCACTGGTGTGTGGACACTGTTTCAAAAAGTCACACTTTTACCCCCCTACCCCACCTTTTTCTGATGATGTCACATACCATTATGTAGCCCGAGCTACAGTACCTTAACACTGACCTACATAACCAGGTCTGGGTAAAAGACGTCATCTGATAGCGTTGTGATGTCATATTTAGACAGCTTGTGTAATTTGACGTCGCCAGGAATTTAGGAAAGAAATACAAGGGAAAAAATTTTTTTTTAAAAAGTCATTAAAACAAACAACCACGTGATGTGTGACGTCAGAGAGGGGCGTCAATAATGGAACTTTGACATTTCTCAACATTTCGTTCGTCACGCGACCTTCTCTTTGTCACTGAACCGTGACTTGTGGTCAGGGGGAAAAAGTTTCTTGGCTGTACATGTGGTTACACTAGTGTGAATATTTGCTTGTGTGTGTTTTGGGTAGAAAGGGGGGGGGGTAGCTAGAGTAAGCAAGATGATACAAACATAGCAGTGACTTTTAAAGGTACTCTGTCTATTAATTATCTAGCCTGACTTATTGGTACATACTATTGGCCGCAAAGACTGGCAATTGCACTACAGAACCATTGGAGCTCGCCGACTGCTCATATTTCGAACTGTGCAGATTGGAAACCTGTGTGTTATGGAGTGTGCGTGTGTGTGTGTATTTCTATGATGACGGTGTGTAGAGGTTAGCGATTGGCTGTGAATGATGCAACATAGGTAGCATTGTCGTCACTTGGTCTTTGTTAGGACAGACGACTCCAGAACTAGAGACTGAAAGGCTGTGTTATTGTAGTGACATTTTGTTTTGAAATATTATTACTAAAGTCTACTACATTTATTTTATTTCCTATCAACTTGATTTCTGTCTATATTATAAATAAGGTTATATTTAATACTGTTCACAAGGAGGGTATTCAAGTTATTTGAAAGTTTTGTTAGTCAACGGTTTCGTTGTCTGCCAGCAGTTTGGTGCTACAAGTCAACGACTGGTAACAACACTATGTTAAGACTGTCAACGCGTACATTGTCCTTCTTTGCATTTTTTTTGTACACATTTCTGTCTGTCGCTCCGTCTGTCCAGTCTCGGTTTCAAAAAATAAAATACGCACAATTTTGAGCAGCCGTAAATTCCCCGCCAAGAGAGAGACTTCTGCCTACAGACTTAGACCTCTCGGCCACGAAGAACTAGATATATATTCCAGGAAACTATTCTTCCAGTTGTTCATACTTCCCTAAATTCGAATACGGAACAGTTTTATAAAAAAACATAGGTGCATGACAAAAAAATTGAAATGAAAACATTTTTTTTGGTACTTGATATAGAGTGAAGAGAATATAAACTATGTACAATCAATTAAGCGGGGACTTTAAGTTCTATGTACACATTTTTTCGAAAGAATTCCTGATTTAGCCATACTACACAACAAAATTATAGCCACACTACACAACAAAATTATAGCCACACTACACAACAAAATTATAGCCACACTACACAACAAAATTATAGCCACACTACACAACAAAATTATAGCCACACTACACAACAAAATGTTAAATGGCAAGAAAAAATACCAGATACTGAAGTCCTTCGATGAACGGGTCTGCAAAGCATCCACACAATCCTGATGCAGTCCCAGCTGCGATGGGCAGGACACGTCTGCTGAATGGTAGACCGCCGCATCCCTAACGACTCATGTACGACTCATGTACGGCAAATTAAGGGAAAGAAAGCGCTCACAATGCAGACAAAGAAAACGTTTCAGGGACACTCTCAAAGCTTCTCTGAAAGCATTCAGCATTGACCCAGCCACTTGGGAGACAGAAGCACATGACAGAGCATCATGGCTTCGCGCTGTGAAAACTGGCGCACAAATTGCTGAGGAATAGAGAACAGCGCTGGCAGAAGAAAAGCACTAGAGAAGAAAAGGCCAATGACACTAGCTCCAGCAGGAATAACCCACCGTGTGCAGCCGAACATTCTGGGCTCACATAGGTCTCACCAGCCACATGAGGAGGCACACAACCCCAGTGCAAGCCCTCAGCCCCCTGGATGACAAAAGTGGTCATCATCGAACCACGATGGACGAACTATAGATATCTAGTCTGCTGAGGGAAAATTCTATATTTTATCTTTTATCTAAAGAATTCATAATTTAGCCACACTACACAACAAGATTATAGTCACACTACACAATAAGATTATGGTCACACTACACAACAAGATTATAGTCACACTACACAATAAGATTATAGTCACACTACACAATAAGATTATAGCCACACTACACAAAAAGATTATAGCCACACTACACAATAAGATTATAGCCACACTACACAATAAGATTATAGCCACACAACACAATAAGATTATAGCCACACTACACAATAAGATTATAGCCACACTACACAATAAGATTATAGCCACACAACACAATAAGATTATAGTCACGCTACACAATAAGATTATAGTCACACTACACAATAAGATTATAGCCACGCTACACAATAAGATTATAGTCACTACACAATAAGATTATAGTCACACTTCACAATAAGATTATGTCACACTACACAATAAGTTTGACGTGCCGAATCTCATCCTCTTCCAACTCTTCTCCTCCACCCCCCTCCCCCAAGGACTTTTTTAAAAATTTGTACAAATCTTGGTCCCGCTCTAATATAATCCTACCGATAGGACACAAAACATATACACACAGGCACAGATATACCCCTAAACACTCAAACACACTAACCATAGATACACTCATAGACGCGCGTCTTTCATTCCGTATCTCGATGTGGCTATTTGGATCTGTGACAGCTGTCACACGGTGACATTTGACATATCAATTTATAACTCTTTACAACAGCATTCTATGACATCTGTTCTAAATGAAAGAAATGGTGGCGGGGGGGGGGGGGGGCATGGTGGGACATCCCTATGACTATTGTCTCAGCAGATCCTCAAATAAATTTTAGATCCATTAGGTCAGTGTTCCCCAGACTGTGTTCCGCCGGACCTGAATAGGTGTTCTACGACCTGCTTGAATAAATTAACTAGTTAAACTACCACGTGAATTAATCTCTATACAAATAATCTTATCTTATCTTATAATCAAAGTGTTTCGCTAAATAGTCAAAATATGTGAAGTGTTCCGTTAAGCGAAAAGTTTGGGAACCACTGCTCTAGGGAACTGCGGCGTCAAGTTTGTTTTTTCTGTTTCCCAGATAGATCACGCTCAAAAGCAATAGCAAGAATTGCAAAATTGTTCAATCTATCTTCGTGAATTGTTGGCTTCAAGTAATGGAATGACATCCCAATATGACAATTTTGTCTATTTTTCTGGAGATTTCCATGAGTCTGTGGAAAATCAGGAGGTCGCGGGAAACTTGTAATATTAAGTTATCATGGTTTAATTTAATAATGTACACTTAGAATTAGCGCGGGACTATGAAAGTGCGGGGACCACTGCGGTCGCATAGGTTGCAGTGATTTAAGACCGGTCCTGGATGACACTGACCTTTCAACTGGTCTAAAATTTGAGAACCCCAACCCTATGAGGATCTTGAGTACTTTATTGTCTGTCTTATGTTTTGTATGTCTTATGTCTTGTCTGTCGTATGTCTATTCTGCCTTATGTCTTGTCTGTCTTATGTCTTGTCTGTCTTAAGTCTTTGTCTGCCTTATGTCTTGTCTGTCTTATGTCTTGTCTGTCTTATGTCTTGTCTGTCGTATGTCTATTCTGCCTTATGTCTTGTCTGTCTTATGTCTTGTCTGTCTTATGTCTTGTCTGTCTTAAGTCTTGTCTGCCTTATGTCTTGTCTGTTTTATGTGTTGTTTTCTTGGACATATACTCTCACATTAGATACAGTAGGGCTCAGGTTGGTTCTACGGGTACCTTGCTACGCCACTGCATATAGTTAGGACCAATTCCTGTAGTTTTATTGGAAAATCTGAAAATTATAAGATAAGATAAGACAAAGCTTATTTTAGTTACATTTGTTTTGAGATATGCATAGAATTAATAATGCTAATGTCTCGAATTAATGTCAAAGGCAATAGTGGCCAGATAGGACTGAAATCCTAAATGGATGATTTTAGTTGAATAGTGTCGACATTGACTGGGATGGGTGAGAGAGATACCCCTTAAGAGCCCCGCCCCCCCCCCCCCCCCACCAAACAACCCAATGGGAACTCCACGCTAATGAGACTGTATAACTGTAGTCCATGAATTCCATATTTTCCTTTTTCTAACGCCGGCAGGCCTACGATTCTCTTTCAGCCCTAAGCTCACTTCCTACCGGCGCCTATTCTTCGAGGTAAGAGGAGTTAAAAACAACAACAAATGCTTCTTTCAATGTCAATAAACTGTCCTACGGCTCTGAACAATATCTGTTTTCTTTTTTTTTTTTTTTTCTCTTTCTTACTTTTCATTGCTCTTTTCTTTTTCCTTCTGCTTTCTTTTTTTTTCTCTTTCTTATTTATCTCTCTCTTTCTCTTTCTTTTTCTCGCTCTCTTTCTCCGTTCTCTTTTTTTTTCTCTCTCTCTCTCTCTGCTCTTCTTCTCACCCCAACTCATATAAACAATTGTATTAATATCTCTAGGAAACTCTTTTGCATTCAAAGTTTAAATCTCCTGTCAAATTCAAATCAACAACTGAGTCTCTACACTACAAGTTAGTAAGGGAAAGTCGAGGCTTGGCGGCGTCTTGTGTGGGCCACGTCAGGTCTACTAAGGATCAACAGAGAACAATGACATCTTCTACAACAATTGTAAATTACTTCCAAACCAAGCAGGCCGATCCTATTATATACATTTTTAGGGAATAGCTAACAAGACATGACATGCATTTTAAAACTGACATTAATTTGACACAAACTCTCGGCGGGCCCTTGGGGCACCTGTTGTTGCTCCTCTCTGCACATTTCAGTAAGGGTTACATCAGTGTTACTGGGTTAATTTAATTTTGACTTCAAATCTAAGGTTTATCTCGAGGGAAAGTTTATTGATTACTCACAGGCTTCCTTTAATTTGGAGTTTTGTCAAAGATCCCTGGCCAATGCGTTACTTTTGAAACGGTAAGAAATTTAAAGTTACACTTAGTAAAGCATTCCATTTCCTCTCTTTCCCTCACTCCGCTTAATTTCTCTCTTTCTTTCTCTCTGGCTTACTTTCTCTCTTTCTTTCTCTCTCGGCTTACTTTCTCTCTTTCTTTCTCTCTGGCTTACTTTCTCTCTTTCTCTCTATTTGGCTTACTTTCTTTCTTTCTCTCTGGCTTACTTTCTCTCTTTCTCTTTCTCTGGCTTACTTTATCTCTTTCTTTCTCTCTGGCTTACTTTCTCTCTGGCTTACTTTCTCTCTTTCTCTTTCTCTGGCTTACTTTATCTCTTTCTTTCTCTCTGGCTTACTTTCTCTCTTTCTCTCTATTTGGCTTACTTTCTCTCTTTCTTTCTCTCTGGCTTACTTTCTCTCTTTCTCTTTCTCTGGCTTACTTTATCTCTTTCTTTCTCTCTGGCTTACTTTCTCTCTGGCTTACTTTCTCTCTTTCTCTCTCTCTGGCTTACTTTCTCTCTTTCTTTCTCTCTGGCTTACTTTCTATCTTTCTCTCTCTCTGGCTTACTTTCTCTCTTTCTCTCTCTCTGGCTTACTTTCTCTCTTTCTTTCTCTCTGGCTTACTTTCTCTCTTTCTCTCTCTCTGGCTTACTTTCTCTCTTTCTTTCTCTCTGGCTTACTTTCTATCTTTCTCTCTCTCTGGCTTACTTTCTCTCTTTCTCTCTCTCTGGCTTACTTTCTCTCTTTCTTTCTCTCTGGCTTACTTTCTCTCTTTCTCTCTCTCTGGCTTACTTTCTCTCTTTCTTTCTCTCTGGCTTACTTTCTATCTTTCTCTCTCTCTGGCTTACTTTCTCTCTTTCTCTTTATCTGGCTTACTTTTTCTCTTTGTCTCTCTATCTCTTGCTTACTTTCTCTCTTTGTCTCTCTCTCTCTCTCTCTCTCTCTCTGGCTTACTTTCACTCTTCTCTTTCTCTGGCTTACCTACTCTCTGTCTCTCTCTCTCTAACTTTCTTTTTCTCTGACATTTTTCTCTATCTCTTTGACATACTCTCTCTCTCTCTCTCTCTCTCTCTCCCTCCATATATATATATATATATATTGTAACAAATGAACAGTGACAGGTATAGGTGACCCCGGCGAGATGACACAGCAGTGAGTATTCTCTGGAATCTACGCTTATAAATAAAGACAGGATGTGACGTTTCCTCACGTGATGTTCCAGAAGGTACTAGCAGTATTTTTACAATATCGGAGGAGCGATTAGGGACTCTTTATAAACCAGAGTGTTAATGTGAAAAGTCAATCATCGGTACAGTCGTCGTTACTGTTGTCTACTCTGTGCGAGACAGTAGAAGAGAAATGTGTACGACTCATGCAAGTTAATTAGGATAGAGTGAACTGGAGTGGACTTGAGCCGTTACAGTCGATGTAAGACGTGTACGGCTCTGATTCGGTAGAGTTGAGTACGACTCGGAACAGCTGTGTAGAGCGGAATACGGCTCGATGCAAGTTGAGAAGAGATGAATTGCAACGATGTATAGCTAACTGTAAGTCTTCTACGCTACAAGTTACAGTGACGAATTGTTAGAGTTAATAGTCAATAAAGTTATATGAAGCTGAAAGTTAAGTCGTCAAGTTCTTTGCAGTGTTTTTATGTGTGTGCCTACTCACTGCCTACTAGTACATTTAGCCAGAAGATTCAGAAATACGTAACTATATATATATATGTATATATATATATATATATATATATATATATATATTTATATGAGACAGACAGAGAGAAGTGATACCTATTGATTACCTATTTGATCTGAGAGGTACATCATCTCCAAACCTTCCAAACATTGAGCCACATGACAAAAGTAATGACAATGAATGCTTCGTGGGAACCGTGATCGAGAGGCTAAGTGCGCTTGAACTTGGCTTGCCTTGGCTACCTAGAAGGGGGCTCGAGGTTCGACACCCGGGCAGAGTTGTGTTTACTGAGCGCCTAAAGGCAGCACGGAAAACCAACTCCTAGATACCCCCTCCCCCCCCCCCCCCCCCCCACCAAAATGAGATTGGACCAAAAGCGCTTGCTTTAGCAAGTTGTTAGCAATATTTTGGTTCTTTGTTTATTTAGAGTGACAGTCTGATAATCTGGGTAGCAGTCTAAGCGTAGAGACACAGAATAGATGCTAGCGACAGTGGTGAAGACCAGATAGCAAGACAATGAGTGACATGCAGTGATTGGCTTCAGATGACATGGACAGCGGTACTGAACTCTAACGCAGTCTGGGTCCAGTGCATGGAGGAGGGAGTAGCCGTGGTGGTCTTATTGGCATGGGTGACTAATTGCTGTGTTGTTGATTATGTTTTTATTGTTTATTATGTTAACAAATATAATAGTTTTATTAGCATATGCAGTAATGAAGTCACTTGTTTTATTATTGTATGTTATTAATCTATGTTTGCAGTCTATCAATCATTACACTTATTGCATCATTTTAAAGTGGCCAGCTATGCCCTACTTAGAATATTAAATATTAGTTTTAATTGGAGAGTTTTAGTTTATGAGTATTCATTATGTGGTCATTGATGTTGTGACATTGTTGTCATTAGTTAATTTATATACATTCAGAGTACGCTAATAATTATGCAAAGTAATTACATGCACCAAGAGTGAGAATCACCACTAGACGAAAAGAGCCAATGTAATACTACTGGTACATATAAATTAAAGTGAGGTAAAAATGGTGGTTGTGGCGAGTGGGGGAGTGTCGTGACAACAATGGCTACACAGGAAAGCAATGAGGAAAGAATCTTAATTTGACTTTGAAAATGTGTTTTTTTTCTCTTGAGAATTTAGTGCTCTCCCTTTGTTTCATCATTTCCTATGGAAAAACAAATTAAAATGAAAGTCTGTGTTTCGCACCTTTTTTACATTACATTTCTGTTACTCCTTAAGCTCACTTTGAGCATCTGTTCTTATTGCAATCTGTGAACTAACTATTTCATTATCAAAATGCTGATAACGAGAAGCATATTTATTTGCATTGTCTATATTTCATTAAGTCAAGAGTACTATACTAAACTTGCAAGAATTTAAACTTGTCTATTGTTTTAAACAAGTCGCCAAAACTGAAAAATAAAATGGTTCATAATTTCAATTTGATTATTTTATCTGAATATCAGAATCTTGTTTGGACTAGCAGGCTCAAAGCTTTTCCTAATAATAAGATGTTTGCTTAGAATTGATATTTAGGAAAATTATTGGTTTTAGGGTAGAGAATTATTTAATTTGATTCCAAAAAATGGTGTTAATAATATTTGATATTGTGATATTAGTTTTAAGGTAGATGAAAAGAAATGTGTGTTTAATTGTGTTTATATATGTATGAAGAGTATGTGTGTATGGCTATGCATGTATTAATGTGTAAGTATATTTGTGTATTTACTTTTATTCCCAGTTTGTTTTTGATATACTATTCCTATATCACATTTTTGGCTCTGAATAATCCATCACATCTAATGGTTTCAACACCTATACATAAGGTATTTGCTTTTAAATTATGATTATTAGTACCATTGTTATTATTATTATTATTTCGTAAAGAAAGTAATTCAATCGCATGCGATGCATGGTACTGAATTATATTTTTAAATTGTGTTTTGTGTGAGATTTATTAGCAAGGCTAGAGAGGCAAGTGGAGCTTTGTTTGTTCTTGGGCTATTTAAATAAAAAGATTACTCACAGATATTATATTTTATCTTTTCAGTCTGTGGGGATTCTAACAGAACTCCAGGACCTCTCGCCACTCTCGGTGTCAACTGGTGAAGATTAGTTGTCCCGGGGTTTCATTAAGGGAAAAATTATCGCCAGAAGAGGCATGCTTGTATTCATAATATACAAATATCTAGTCCACTAAATTCCTCATGAGCGCATTGCAATGTTGTCTGGCTTCAATTTTAGGTTTGATGACAAGTTAACTTCTGGAAGCTTGTGCAGTGCAGTTCTGCCCACTAAGTGTTTCTCTGATGGTGATGAGGTGAAACGGTCAGACTAACAAAGTTATTTTGGACCTTATCTGCAACGTGATGTCCAGCAACATTGCTGATTAGCCCAGCTTAAAGTATATAGTGTTGGACATTAAACTTTAGAACAATAGGAATTCAAGCGGATCTATCAGCTGGTCAACGCACCTAACAAAATCAAAAAGAATATCAAGGACTTCGTCTCCAACAGAGGACAATGTAGAGGATACCACGTGATGGTCAAGTTTGCACAGTTCATAAACAATGTTAACGTGAACTGTTGTGTGAACCTTGAACTTACGTCAGTGTCTTATGTGTTGTTGGCAAGGTCATCTCTTTTACTGAATTTAAAAAAAAAAAGGTCAAATATGAAAAAACAACAACAACTCATTATTTTGATGACCGAGTGATGTCTAGGAACAGTGTTTATTTTGATGACCGAGTGATGTCTAGGAACAGTGTTTATTTTGATGACCGAGTGATGTCTAGGAACAGTGTTTATTTGATGACCGAGTGATGTCTAGGAACAGTGTTTATTTTGATGACCGAGTGATGTCTAGGAACAGTGTTTATTTTGATGACCGAGTGATGTCTAGGAACAGTGTTTATTTTGATGACCGAGTGATGTCTAGGAACAGTGTTTATTTTGATGACCGAGTGATGTCTAGGAACAGTGTTTATTTTGATGACCGAGTGATGTCTAGGAACAGTGTTTATTTGATGACCGAGTGATGTCTAGGAACAGTGTTTATTTTGATGACCAAGTGATGTCTAGGAACAGTGTTTATTTTAATGACCGAGTGATGTCTAGGAACAGTGTTTATTTTGATGACCGAGTGATGTCTAGGAACAGTGTTTATTTTGATGACCGAGTGATGTCTAGGAACAGTGTTTATTTTGATGACCGAGTGATGTCTAGGAACAGTGTTTATTTTGATGACCGAGTGATGTCTAGGAACAGTGTTTATTTGATGACCGAGTGATGTCTAGGAACAGTGTTTATTTTGATGACCGAGTGATGTCTAGGAACAGTGTTTATTTTGATGACCGAGTGATGTCTAGGAACAGTGTTTATTTTGATGACCGAGTGATGTCTAGGAACAGTGTTTATTTTGATGACCGAGTGATGTCTAGGAACAGTGTTTATTTTGATGACCGAGTGATGTCTAGGAACAGTGTTTATTTGATGACCGAGTGATGTCTAGGAACAGTGTTTATTTTGATGACCAAGTGATGTCTAGGAACAGTGTTTATTTTGATGACCGAGTGATGTCTAGGAACAGTGTTTATTTTGATGACCGAGTGATGTCTAGGAACAGTGTTTATTTTGATGACCGAGTGATGTCTAGGAACAGTGTTTATTTTGATGACCGAGTGATGTCTAGGAACAGTGTTTATTTTGATGACCGAGTGATGTCTAGGAACAGTGTTTATTTTGATGACCGAGTGATGTCTAGGAACAGTGTTTATTTTGATGACCGAGTGATGTCTAGGAACAGTGCTTATTTTGATGACCGAGTGATGTCTAGGAACAGTGTTTATTTTGATGACCGAGTGATGTCTAGGAACAGTGTTTATTTTGATGACCGAGTGATGTCTAGGAACAGTGTTTATTTTGATGACCGAGTGATGTCTAGGAACAGTGTTTTTTTTGATGACCGAGTGATGTCTAGGAACAGTGTTTATTTTGATGACCGAGTGATGTCTAGGAACAGTGTTTATTTTGATGACCGAGTGATGTCTAGGAACAGTGTTTATTTTGATGACCGAGTGATGTCTAGGAACAGTGTTTATTTTGATGACCGAGTGATGTCTAGGAACAGTGTTTATTTTGATGACCGAGTGATGTCTAGGAACAGTGGTTTTTTTGATGACCGAGTGATGTCTAGGAACAGTGTTTATTTTGATGACCGAGTGATGTCTAGGAACAGTGTTTATTTTGATGACCGAGTGATGTCTAGGAACAGTGTTTATTTTGATGACCGAGTGATGTCTAGGAACAGTGTTTATTTTGATGACCGAGTGATGTCTAGGAACAGTGTTTATTTTGATGACCGAGTGATGTCTAGGAACAGTGTTTATTTTGATGACCGAGTGATGTCTAGGAACAGTGTTTATTTGATGACCGAGTGATGTCTAGGAACAGTGTTTACGTTGATAAAAAAAAATTGTAAGCCTACATTGTTGGACATACAAACATTTGCAATAGAAATTCATGCTGATCTGTTAGCTGGAAAGGCGCGGTTGCTGAGTGGTAAAGCACTTGGCATCCGAACCAAGGGTCCCGGGTTCGAGTCCTGGTGAAGACTGGAATTTTTAATTTCGGGATCCTTGGGTGCCTCTAAGTCCATCCAGTTCATATGGGTAACTAACATTAGTTGAGGAAAAGTGAAGACGGTTGGTCGTTGTGCTGGCCACATGACACCCTCGTTAACCGTAGGCCACAAAAACAGATTTCCCTTAGATCATCTGCCCTATAGAACACAAGGTCTGAAAGGGAAACTTTACTTGTTAGCTGGTAAACGCAACAACAAAAACATATAGCATTAAACAAAAACGAATTCTGTTGGCATTCTTCTTGCACTTATTTCCGATAATATTCGGACAATTAATTTCAGGCCCTCGTTTGGGCACATCTTGATTTGGTATGTCTCTTTCGTTGATCCAAACTAAAGTCATCTTTAAAAAAAAAGGTTACAAAGACAGTTTGTGTGGAAACATTAACTAAAATCGGCCCCCTCCCCAGGTGGTCTGCTTAGGCAGGTAAAACGGCAGGTTTCAATATTTTCAGAAGGAATATCAGAAACTATGAAGTGCAAACTATCAACAACTACAACCGTATCTCTGTCGATACAAAAAGGAGAGACGTGCTCGTGTCGAAAGTGTTGCCGACACTGTCGTATTGTTAGTTCGACTAACGACTTGATTCCACTGGATACGGACATTTATAAATGTTATTATTATTTCATTATTAATTTTCATATGTATTCAATGAACTGATAGGCGTGTAGATATAGCCCGGCGCAATCCTGGCCTAACTGCTATTACTGAATGATTCTAATTCCTACAATTGTTTTGTAAAAGGGACACAATCTCTCATTCAAAGCCTGAACAAAGAAACGTTCCCATCTAGTTTTTGGCTCCTTGTGGTTTATATAATGTAAATATCTGGTATGACAAACAATGCCTTAATTTAGCAATACACATTTTTTTTAACATTTTTTTTTTTACAAAAAAATCTAAATACTTCTGCATTAAAGTGTTAAAAATATGTTGTGTAGCTATCGCCCTTGCAAAATAGTCTCCCGTGTTTTTTTTTTTTTACTATTAGCAATGAATAATTATAAAAATATTCTTTTATTTAAATGTTTGCACAGTTGATTTTAAACATTTATACTTACGTTTTCAGACCCAAAAAAGAGTAGAGCCGTTGCATTGGACATTTGAAAGTTCTTCAATATCATGATGTCGGATTTTCAATACCTTTTATAGCTTATGAGATTGAAACGAGTATAATGGACAGACAGACCAGACAAAACTAGGACGCTAAAAATAGTGATTTATAAAATGGTCATGTATCGTAGGTGTGGAGTCAATATTTTCTACTTTTGATATTCTGTAAAACTACTCTCTGCACGCCAACTACACCTTATCTTATCTTATATAATACAGACGTTACTTCAAAAAAGGAAATGATTACGTCCTACGCGTCATGCATTCAGTCATGCATATGAACCAGTGACTTAAATTCTGCCAAGTCACTGGTTTTCCTGACTAGCTCAGGCAACCCATTCCATGCTCTAATAACACTAGGGAAGAAGGAGTATTTGTACAAATTTGTCCTAGCATATGAGACGACGAATGTACCCTTTTCTTTGTGTCTTTCTGCGTATTTTATTAAATTTTGTATTTGACGATTATGGTTCAGTGTTTTATGTATAATTGCTACTTTACATTTAACTTTTCTATCCTGAAAGCCTTCTAAATTGAGGGATTTAAATATTCGTTTGTTATGAATCTCACTGCTCTATTTTGTGTCTGTTCCAGTTTCTTAATGTTTTCTTGAGTTGAGGGGTCCCAAACGGAGAATGCATATACTATTATTGGTGCATCACTCCAACAGCTGCTCGAGATTCACGCGCCATCTTCTAGAAGTTGACAACTTCCCTTCTTACTCAAAGTCCCACTCTAAACAAGCTTCAAGGCTACGGTAATCGTATTGTTCTAGTCGTGTCTTGTGACAGTAACCTAGAAACAAGCTTCAAGGCTACTGTACGCCCATTGTTCTAGTTGTGTCTTGTGACAGTAACCTAGAAACAAGCTTCAAGGCTACTGTACGCCCATTGTTCTAGTTGTGTCTTGTGACAGTAACCTAGAAACAAGCTTCAAGGCTACTGTACGCCCATTGTTCTAGTTGTGTCTTGTGACAGTAACCTAGAAACAAGCTTCAAGGCTACGGTAAGCGCATTGTTCTAGTCGTGTCTTGTGACAGTAACCTAAAAACAAGCTTCAAGGCTACGGTAAGCGCATTGTTCTAGTCGTGTCTTGTGACAGCAACCTAGAAACAAGCTTTAAGGCTACTGTACGCCCATTGTTCTAGTCGTGTCTTGTGACGGTAACCTAGAAACAAGCTTCAAGGCTACTGTACGCCCATTGTTCTAGTTGTGTCTTTTGGCAGTAACCTAGAAACAAGCTTCAAGGCTACTGTACGCCCATTGTTCTAGTTGTGTCTTGTGACGGTAACCTAGAAACAAGCTTCAAGGCTACTGTACGCCCATTGTTCTAGTTGTGTCTTGTGACAGTAACCTAGAAACAAGCTTCAAGGCTACGGTAAGCCCATTGTTTTAGTTGTGTCTTGTGACGGTAACCTAGAAACAAGCTTCAAGGCTACTGTACGCCCATTGTTCTAGTTGTGTCTTGTGATGGTAACCTAGAAACAAGCTTCAAGGCTACTGTACGCCCATTGTTCTAGTTGTGTCTTGTGACGGTAACCTAGAAACAAGCTTCAAGGCTACTGTACGCCCATTGTTCTAGTTGTGTTTTGTGACAGCAACTTAGAAACAAGCTTCAAGGCTACTGTACGCCCATTGTTCTTGTCGTGTCTTGTGACAGTAACCTAGAAACAAGCTTCAAGGCTACGGTAAGCCCATTGTTCTAGTCGTGTCTTGTGACAGTAACCTAGAATCTCAATGGCATCCAAACGATGTCTTTAACTTTGGATTCATCCAATTTTGTTGATAAAAACTTTTTAAAATGTCGGATCTTGATCTAGTGTTATAATCATTTAATTATTGTTCGCTTGGGATTTTTTCCCTTCTTGCTCAAACCGAAAGAAGTCACGATTTTGAAGATTACTATTCATGAAACTAGACTGTCAGTCCTAAGACCTGCTTGTCACACACAGAGAGCGTTGATGGTAGAATGTCACGCGTCCTACTGCACCGCCATCTGGCAAAGGGCCATTACTCCAACAACAAGGGCAATTACTGTGTCAATGTATTTGACAAATTAGACGGCAGGGGGTACTAAGCGTGAGTGCAAGGTAAAAACGACCTGACCTCTGACCTTTTTTTCTAGTGATGGGCTAAGTCTATAAGTGGCGACTCAGGATGGAGTGATGTCCCTATGTCAAGGAGAGCTGGCACTGGTTGCTTTGTTATGACAGGTCCACTTGACCCAACTTAACACAAACAGACAGGCAGATGACGTAGCAGACACAACTGTCACTGACAGTGTCATTGAATTCAAGACTCATCACTGAACTATCATTTACTTGAACTATCCTTCACTTAAACTATCCTTCACTTAAACTATCCTTCACTTAAACTATCCTTCACTTAAACTATCCTTCACTTAAACTATCCTTCACTTAAACTATCCTTCACTTAAACTATCCTTCACTTAAACTATCCTTCACTTAAACTATCATTCACAGAACTGAAGTTGACGGTCGTAGAATGTAGCATACAGCTGCTGTTGAAGGTGTATTATAATTTTTTTTAATTTTTTTTAAATTTGAAATAGCTTGAATAACTTTTTTGTGAACAATACTAAATAAAATTTTTTATTTAAATGTAATCACAATTTAAATTGTAATGAAATCAATGTAGTAGACTTTAGAAATAATAAAAATATAACTAAATCTCATAACAAAAACACGTCTTTTCCCTCTGGCAATCTGTGTTACCCAAGACAGGCGACAACACTGCCGCTCATCTTGCATCATTCCCACTACAAAGCTAACCTCTTCCCACCGTCTCCATAGAAACACACGCATACACACACACACACACTTCATAACAAGGACCCATGGTTTGTGTCTGTAAGACTGCATTATTGATCCTTATTGGAAATGAGATTACAAAGGGGAGTAGTGATAGATCGGGCGATGAAAAACAAATATATTAACTCCGCTAGAGGGCGCTCCTCACTAAAAGGACTCTCTTCAGATAGGCTTCCGATAAAAGAGCCATAAAACAAAAGACAATTTGAGCGCCACATTTCATATTTTCCTTATCATTTTGGACATTTGTTTTCACCTTACGGTTGAGGAGGGCTTGCTTAGAGTTTCATCAGTGTTGGGTAACTCTGTTAAGAAAAAGGCACTAAAATGTTTCTGATTTGTAAATTATATTTCAGTTCTGGCAGTTGGACAGAATGATTAGTTCAAGAGTTGACAACTAAAAAAAAAAATTCAATGCCTGTTACGCATCCTTCGTTTAGAAAACAAGTTAAATATAAATGTGTCATTTTCTCGTTTAATTTTCGTTCACCTTTATTTTGAATTGAATTTGTTAAGAACATGTTTCGTTATTACAGCTTTCTCAGTTCCCTCTCTGGTCTAATAATTTTGTGAACCAATTGGGGTGGAAGTTTTATGGGAGAAGGTTTCCATGCTGCCTTTTCCAAAACAAAAAATTAAAAAAAAAAAGAAAGTCTGAATTGGAACTCGAACTTCCATGATGAAAGCCCAACTTGTTTAGCCATTGAGCTATTCAAGTGCTTATTTTAAAAATAGAAGCTTCTATTAGTGTAATGTTAGTTTTTGAATTTTTAAAATTGTTTTCAGCGTGCGACTGAGCGTGATTAGCGTCATTGATCGCCCATCGATGAAAGTGTATTTTCCACACCAAAATGAACTAATTACAACTAATTGATTAACAAATTGGTCATTTTTTAAAATTGATTAATTTGTTGTACTTGACAAGGAATAATTGAGCAAAGTTTCAGCCTGATCCAGACAACAGACAGACAGAGTGAGTTCAAATAAGTTTGGTTACAACATCAAATTTCGAGATCTTGAGGCTAAGAAAATTAAAAAAAACAAAAAAAAGATTCAATAAAATATTACAAACACAAAGTTTGGAGCAAAGGGGAGATAATTATGTTCACGTATGCCTAGATGTGCAGACGACACTAAATGACCTTTTCTCGTCTGATTGCGTAATGAGCAAGTCCTCCTTGTAATGCTAACAGAATTAGAATATGTTAATGAAGTTGTTTTTTTTTTGTTGAGATGCTCGTTGGCCCACTGGTCTTCAAAAGTCATCGCAAATTTGTTTCGACTTCTATTTGTTCGTTTCTTATCTCCCCTGAATAGCTCTAACACTGCCCATTAAGAAGAGCTTAACCACGTGACTTGGCGAGCATAGTTCCCAGAAGTGTTGAATGCGCCATTAGAATACATCGTCGTGTTCACTCATTAACTTGTTTGACGTCTGCTGGCTGGACACAACACGTGGTGGACTTAGCGAGTTAAGGTTACTCGCGCTCAGCACATTCTTTCTAACATTTTATCTTCTTTTTTAAAATATCATTAACACATTCCCCTGTCAATAAGTAAGGGGGGTAAAGTTTTAGGAGTAAAGACTGAGAGAGTGAGGAAGCGAGAGAATGAGAAAGTGAGAGAGTGAGGAAGTGAGATAGAGTGAGGAAGTGAGAGAGTGAGGAAGTGAGAGAGTGAGGAAGTGAGAGAGTGAGGAAGTGAGAGAGTGAGGAAGTGAGAGAGTGAGGAAGCGAGAGAGTGAGGAAGCGAGAGAGTGATGAAGTGAGAGAGTGAGGAAGCGAGAGAGTGAGGAAGCGAGAGAGTGAGGAAGCGAGAGAGTGAGGAAGTGAGAGAGTGAGGAAGTGAGAGAGTGAGGAAGTGAGAGAGTGAGAGAGTGAGGAAGTAAGAGAGTGAGGAAGGGAGGGAGGGAGGGAGGGAGTGAGAGAGTGAGGAAGTGAGAGAGTGAGGAAGTAAGGAAGTGAGAGAGTGAGAAAGTGAGAGAGTGAGGGAGGGAGTGAGAGAGTGAGGAAGTGAGAGAGTGAGGAAGTAAGGAAGTGAGAGAGTGAGGAAGTAAGGAAGTGAGAGAGTGAGGAAGTGAGAGAGTGAGGGAGGGAGTGAGAGAGTGAGGAAGTGAGAGAGTGAGGGAGGGAGTGAGAGAGTGAGGAAGTGAGAGAGTGAGGAAGTAAGGAAGTGAGAGAGTGAGGAAGTGAGAGAGTGAGGGAGGGAGTGAGAGAGTGAGAGAGTGAGGAAGTGAGAGAGTGAGGGAGGGAGTGAGAGAGTGAGGAAGTGAGAGAGTGAGGAAGTGAGAGAGTGAGGAAGTGGAAGAACAAAGAGGGAATACCCAGGACGGATCTAGATAAGTAGGCCTAGAAGCCCTGGCTGAAGTATATTAGGTGGCCCCCAAGTGTATTAGGTGGCCCCCAAGTGTATTAGGTGGCCCCCAAGTGTATTAGGTGGCCCCCAAGTATATTAGGTGGCCCCCAAGTATATTAGGTGGCCCCCAAGTATATTAGGTGACTCCGAAGTGAAATAGAAAAATATAAAATAAACAGCGAAAAATTAAAATGACGCAATTTATTTAAAAACCTTGTGTACTCTAACATAGCAATGGGCACATCACCAAGCTATTGCTTATCTCAACAAAAAAAATATATTTTTAATTCTGTGCGAAGTTCCCACCAATTGAAGGCCCTAGGCGGATGCCGAGTTTACCTATGCCTAAGTCCGGCCCTGGAATAAGAGCGCAAGGAACTGAGGGATTGAGAGAGGGGAAGAGCCAGAAGTGAGGTTTGAAGGGTGGCGGTGGTATCGAAGTGTAGAAATGAAAGAATGTTGAAATAAGGTGTGAAATGTTTCAAATACCTGGCCACTTCGTGTCGCATCAGCTGAGGATTAGAAATTAATCGCAGGTATTAACCTTACATCACACCCGGGCTCTCTCTCTCTCTCTGTCTCGTACTTTAACACACAGGCTTCGCCAGGGGCGTCGACTGAAAACAACGGTCCTCAAAACTTCGAAATGAGAACAAGAATCAGAGTAGGCCTACGTATAGCTGGAAACTTATAATCAGGGGCCATGCTGATGTTCTGTCAAGTCCACTTATTCTCAGTCAATCTCTGCAAGTGTCGGTGGACATGGATTTCGAAAACAGCTCTAACGATTTTCCTAGACATTGGACAGTTTATGTATATCTTTGAAAAAAATAACACATTACTAGATGATTGGCCACACAATCAAAACTCCGGTTTGACCGATGTAATTTTTTCTTAGCATTACATTTCAGCATCTTGAACTATCATTCAGCGGGTATTCCCGAACTCGACTCAAATGTTTCTTTGTGTTCAATGAAGAGTTGAGTAGGCCGATACGTTCATGAACATTTTGTTCACCGTCTTATTTAGATAAAAAGAATGGGGAATGATATAGAGAATCATCAGCATCATAGAGGAAGAAATGATTTTGTTTATATGACATGTTTAACTCTTTCTCTCCTAATTGACGATACCATCGTTGATTTGAACTCATTCAATTAAATTAATGTTTGATCTGATAAACTTTGTGTTATAAAAAAGAGCATGCATTCCAATTTAATTCTTTACCAAATAAAACAAACAAAAAGGTTTTAAAGCTTTATAAAAAAAATATTAGTGAAATACTACTGGGGTAAAATTAATAATTCCGTCGGAACGTGAAAATAATTACTGAAAGAAAGAGGTAATTGTAAGACGAGCTCATTATAATGTTTTTCTTTTATTTATTTCCACTTGTTTTTTTGTTTTTTTTTGAGTTACACAATATCCGTTGCTGATTTAGACGAGCTGAATCTTATTGCGGTGTAATATGTAAGAGCGTTATAGACTTAGTTTTGAAAATACGTGTTCAAATCTTGCTCAAGACTGGGATCCCAATTCTTTGGACTATCTGGCAGCCTAAGGTCCCTGACAAAGATTCTATCCAAGGCAAAAGACAGAGAAGAAAGGAGAAAGACGGTCGGCAGATCTTGCGTGGGGCCCCAACGGTTCAACAGACTAAGGGATAAGTGATGGTGAAGTTGCCTGTTATTAGTTGATGCAATTAAAAGTCTTCGTTGCACTGGCGTTTCTCACTTTCTCACTCCATCACTCCCTAAGACCAGGCACGTCCTTAGATAATTGGCGAACTGAATTTGGTGGTCCCAAATGAAATCGAAAAATAAAAAATAAACTGCGAAAAAATAAAATTGCAAAATTTATTTAAAACCTAGATCTAGTGTACTACAACTACGACATTGACCACAATTTTCACAATTTTTTTCTAAAAACAATTGTCAAGAGTCCATTGATAGGACCCCCACTTGACCACAATTTTCAGTATTTCTTCTAAAACAAATTGTCAAGAGTCCAGTGCTAGGACCCCCACTTGACCACAATTTTCACTATTTCTTCTAAAACAAATTGTCAAGAGTCCAGTGCTAGGATCCCCACTTTTCGGAGGCGCTAGACGGCTGCCTAGTTTGCTTATGTCTAAAGTCGGCCCTGCTTTCACTCTCTTGTTAACCGTCGGCAATAGAAGCATTAACTTTATACCCAAGGGCCATAAGGCCTCAAAGGAGGACTTGTACTATTTGACTCACTTTGTACTAAAAAATGGTGATTCCTTTTTTTAGAACCTTTGACTGTAGCAATGTGAAGGTTTTCAGAAAGATATAAAAGTAGACTTACTATTGACACTGAGATTCGCTTTCACCACTAGAATATATATAGAGAGAATTCGTGGACACAAACTTAAGGGAGCTAAATCGGACACACTGGGAAGGAGAGGAAACCCTTAAATTGACACCGTTGGCTTACAGTTATGTCGCCTGAGGAAGTTTACGGAGCGAGGGTGGGGGGAGTGAGTGTGTACCCACACATAAAATATTTGATTTGAAACTCGACAGAAAGGGCGCCGCGGGAGTGCGTGATGGGAACAAATCAGTTTGTATTTTACTGTCGCCACACTAGAACCCCAGGGCGGCTGCGGGAGAATGGATCCTGTTTCTAAAAGTGAATGTGATCATTATTTTGATGACAAACGGTTTAAAGGGGTAGCCATTTTGTAGATGCCAACTCTAAATTGATCTCAGATGTCACTGTTTGAAAAAAGAAAGCCAATAGAGTGGCAGCTTTTGTGTATACACATCTATTGTTACTTCACTTTAAGTGGGTTGGGTTTTTAAAAAATTGCTGAGATTGTTTAATATAAACTGTAACAATTATCAGTTTTTAAAAGAATGCACAAAGCATTTTTTTTACAAAACATAGAACATAAAACTAAAATATACCCTGGTTAGGCCAAAAATAGAATATGTATCCTTTGTTTGGGACGCCTCAACTCAAGAAAACATTAAGAAACTGGAACAGACACAATAGAGCAGTGAGATTCATAACAAACGAATACTCACATTTGACTAGAGTACCACCTTTGGTAAAATCACTAAATGTAGAAAACCTTCAGGACAGAAGACTTAAAAGTGTAGTAGCAATTATACATAAAACACTGGACCACAATCTTCAAAAAGAAAAACAGATGCTAATAAAATACTCAGAAAGACACAAAGATAATGACACATTCCTTGTTCCATATGCTAAGACAAATTTGTACAAATGCTCCATCTTCCCAAGTGCCAGTAAAGAATGGAATAAGTTGCCTGAATCAGCCGGGAAAACCAACGACTTGGCAGAGTTTAAGTCATGGATTAACATGCATGACTAGAATGACCTAAGCGTGTGACGTTATCATCTTTGTCCTCTAATTTACGTCTCTATTTTCTAAGATAAGATAAGATATTAAGGGAGCAGAAAAGTAGGCAACAGGTTTTTAAACGATTTTTAAACACATACGAACCTAAAAACACTTAAGTCTTGCTAATATTGTGACTCCGTTTCTTGAGCAATAAATAATCATTATTTTGAACTACAGCTGTTAATCTCCGATAAGATTCAAAATTCATTGTAATGTCCCCTTAGCGATGTCCACAGAAGATGTAGCAGGTCTACTGTAGTACCACTCACTGACTGCGACGGTAGCTCGTATCTCCTAGGATACATTGTATCAAATAATCTTAAAAGCTCAACCACAAACATGACTCAACAAAGAAAGGTATGGCTTCCTGGTCTCGCGTTATGCGCTTTGGACTGTCGTCTCAATGTTCCCGAGTTCAAACCCTCCCCGCTGCCATCCCTCGTCATCCAGCTGGAAATTTGGACCAGGATGTAGATTAGATAAGAAAAGAGATAAGATAATTTTTATTGATCCAATCTAATGGAAATTCAGTTTGACTACAATTGACAAGCTCAGCGAAACTACTGTACAATAACAATATGGATTAAAAATTCGAACAACATTCACACACGAAACACATACACACACAACCAGCGCTTTATGAATTTGACTTCTATGTACTTCTCGATGACGACAGCTGATCTTGTAACACTCTGACCGAAAGTGGGATGAAGGAGTTTTTAAATCTTTCAGTTTTAGTCCCAATGGAAAGGAGACGACCACTTCGTTCAGATCTGATGTAACAGTGGTTTAATGTGTGCAGGTTGTCTTTAAGAATCTTGAGTGGTTTGGAAAGGCATCTTTCTTGGAAAAGCTCTTCAAGAGATGGTAGCTGTACTTGAGTGATATACGATTGTCTTCAACTCTGAAATTTGGACCAGGGTGTAGATTGTCTTCATCTCTGAAATTTGGGCCAGGATGTAGATTGTCTTCAACTCTGAAATTCAGACCAGGAAGTAGTTTGTCTTCAACTCTGAAGGAACATTTTTTGTAACAAAATGTAAAGGTTTTTGTAGTGCTTTGAAATGTATCGCTCTGTTTCAGACGTTGCACGAGAAGTGAAGAGTATTACATCCTAGATACAAATCCTGCAAAACAACAGTAGGTAGGGACCATCTTAACCAGAGTCCGAAGCGTATACCACTCGGCCAAGCAAGTTGAAGCAACCATTGCATTAATGTCATTTATTGTAGGTTTACAGTCAAAACAAAAAAAAAGAAGACTCGGCAGCGATTTATTTGCGATAGCAACTATTTTTTGTAGACATAATAATGATAATGGCAAAATGTCTTCGATTCCGAAGATTAAGAATGAGTGCAGAGTTTCACATAACTACGCAAACCTAGATGCGACCCACATATTTTTCCGCATGTCACGCAGACAAAGCCTTGTCCGTCGGCGGTCTATTTACATTTTCTTCTCGTCTTCTGCGCATGTCTTCAATTAGAGCTCTTCTTTTTGGGTCTCAAATGTGCTGTGAGAATCGTATCTTTCATAACAACCAAAAGTTGTGGGATCTTTTAAAACATTCTTTGTAATAAACGTGTGTGTGTGTGTGTGTGTCATCTTCTTATTGCGAGAAATAAGCTACGTGTTTTACTGTCAATATAACAGTTGACTGTCAGATGCCAACAGTTGACTGCCACAATTGTCTAAACACCGAAGTTTACAACAGGCGAATTTCGGCATCTCAACGCAGATGGCACTGACTCTTAAGTGTCAAAGAAGTTATTTCTCTCGGTAACATTCCCCCACTCCGTCCCTCCCTCTGCACAGAATATTTGAGGGCCGCTCTTGTTCAAACATTGTTCATAAAGGTATTCCATGTTTCGGAACATGTGTGAAGATGTTCACGTCTGCTCCAGACCAAGCTTAATGCTTGTGTTGTGTGGAGGGGGCGGGGATCTCGAGGGAATAAAAAGCTGAAGTAGGTCAATGACCTACATTTTTCTGACATATTTCCAGTGGCAAAGCTATACATTTTTCTGTGGGGGTGCAGTGACATCATCATACCTAAATTTCGAGTTACAATTATTTAAAATGTTCATCGATGAAAAGCTCACCTTGTAGTTTAAAATTGATTTTGTTAATCTGATAATTTTGTTTATCTTATAATTTTGTTTATCTTATCATTTTGTTTATCTTATCATTTTGTTTATCTTATCATTTTGTTTATCTTATCATTTTGTTTATCTTATCATTTTGTTTTTAAAAGTCATGCTCATTATCTCATCTTATCTTTTATAATACAAAAAAGAAGATGATTACGTCCTACATGCATTGGGAAGCGTGGGCGAGAGGCTAAGAGCGCTTGAACTTGAACTTGGCTTGTCTTGGCTACCTAGAAGCGGGCTCGAGGTTCGACACCCGACTCGAGCAGAGTTGCGTTTACTGAGTTGAGTGCATAAAGGCAGCACGGTAAACAAACTCCTAGATACCCCCCCCCCCACCCCACTGGTCCACAAATGAGATTGGACCAAAAGCTATAAGCATGAAAGTAGCGCTATATAAAAGCTATAATAATAATTTTAATCCGCTAAGTCACTAGTTTCCCTGGCTGGCTCAGGCAACCCTATCCATGCTCTAATAGCACTAGGGAATGACCCCATCAGCTATTCTAATAAGTGCGCCCCTCAAATCAATCGTTCATTAGTTACAGATGCTAGATCTTTTTCTAATTTTTAAGCAGCAAATTTTAAACACTATATATATATTTATATATATATACCATTTCCTACCTTGCAATCTATTGGGCAGATGATGTAAAGCTTCTCTGTTTCACTTGCTGATGGTTGACGAGGGTATCATGTGGCCAGTTCAACGACAAACCACAGTTATTTCCTCAACGTATGGTTGGTACTCAATAGAGCTGGCTGGACTCGAGGGTGTCCTTCAAAAATCACGTATCATTGAAAGTAAAAATAAAAAACAATTTCAAAAGAAGCGAAGCACGAGTATTGGCGGTGAAAGAGGACTAATGGGAGGCGAGGGGGGGGGGGAATGTTCGTCCCAAAACAAAATAACATAGAACATATCAGCAGGACTAGCTGACTTCACGTGCCTAGAGTACGCCTAGGTGTAAGTGTAAAAAAACATGCTTTAATTAAAACCAACCATTTTTGTCTCATCATGATGGTGATGTGCGTTCGAATCTTACTTTAATTGGGTCATTTGTGAATATTCAAACAAGAGTAAGCTGGAATAAATCAAGCAATAAATCAAGGGGCGTAACCGATTGGTAACGCTTGCGTCCTTTGATGCAATTGAAAGTACTACAATGACCTATATTGCTATGTCAAGTACTACAAGCTCCTATGCTGCAACCATTCCAAAGACAAGTGTTCATTCTGAAAGCGCTAATTGCTAAGATTGTATTAAGAAAATTTTTGAGCATACGTTTTTTTTTTGTTGTTGGTTTTTTTTTGTGCAACTATTTCTGGTCAAGGTAAACAGCAGACCCTTTAAAACTCTACACTTTGTTATTAAATTAACTTAAAAGAGTTCGAATCTCGTTTTTAGCCAATCATACACTTCTGGTTTTTGTTTCCTCCACCTGGAAATATATATGACGTCAGACGTCTACTAATTGAAACACATTCTCGAACTTGAGTTTTCAAAGCAAAAGTTGTAGTCTGAAGAAGGACCTACATTAAATAACAGAATTAGTTTAAAAGCCAGCGTCTATTTCTAGCTCGTGGCTTAAAGATATGGCTAGATTTGCGTTTCTTGATCATCTCAAATATAATAATACGAAAGCAGAACAAAAGCCCTATTGAATGGCCTAAGGATCGAGTTAATTGCACAGGCGAGGATGGAAGAGAGCCCCCAACAGCCTTGTCACCACCGTTTTATTGCGAACATTAGCATGGCTGATGAGGTACAAATTGAATATGGGACATTTTCCTGTGGGCTTGGCCTTCGGCCTCGTCTCTATTTCAAGCGTCTTAGAGTACTAGTCGCAGGTAATAGGGATGTAACAAATTACATATCCACATTACTGCATATCAACACTACGTATAAGCCTTACATATCAACACCATGTATCAGCAAAACGTATCAACAATATCAACATCGAGCATCAACAGGCTATCACCACAACTTATCAATGCTTCATGAGAAAAGCTCAGAATGTTCGTCAATATCATCTAATTAAATGTTATCTTTAATTTCGCTACACACGGATTAGTTCTTGTTAAGGGAATCGGAATTCTGCCAATCGTAATTCAGATTATCGGGTAAGAACGCCAGTGTGCTGTGTCGCGGGATAGGAATTGGTTTAATGTAAGTAAAAATCTGGCCAGATTAAATAAGTGACTAAGTGACCTGCTATATTTCACTGCAAGTCACTTTTTAGAAAAGCGCTACAAGTCGATAAGACAGGACATACCATCAGTCATAAGCACGCCACATCTCTTGTTGGCTGATTCTAAAGATTTCTTAATAATGTACCTCATTCACCAATCGTAAACAAACAACATTTTGCCACGTGGTGCTCTACCACTTCTATACAAATTACGATCTAATTTTAATACACAGTGGCTGTCACGTGACAGTTTTTTCCGTTGTTTTATCAATATGATCACGTGACTAAATATTGTTTGTTTACGATTGGTGAATGAGGTCCATTGTGGAGTGTTAAGGTTTCCATTGCTCAATCTCTCTCTCTCTCCCCATATCTCTCTCTCTCCTCACCTCTCTCTCTCCCCACCTCTCTCTCTCCCCATCTCTCTCTCCCCATCTCTCTCTCCCCATCTCTCTCTCCCCATCTCTCTCCCCATCTCTCTCTCCCCATCTCTCTCTCCCCATCTCTCTCCCGATCTCTCTCTCCACATCTCTCTCTCCCT